>JAGPOW010000229.1:36732692-36746743 GCA_030014935.1 Caiman crocodilus
CCAAGTACACTTCTGGAAGTGCCTGAGCCTGCTGGGGAGAGACCCTGCAGGGCCATCCCTGCTCCTGGGCCGGAAATAAGGAACCCCACTCCAGAAGTGCAGGCAGGAGGTGAAGGCACCACTGAGGGCCTCAACTGGTTAATGCTGGGGCCAGGACCTAAGGGCCAAAAGAGCCAGGGACCCACCGCGAGGGGTGCCCACAATGAGCACAGAAGCTCAGGGTTCTGACTGGGCCTGAGACAGGGTCAGGGCTTATGGAAGCCAAAGCCCCTCATGGTTGGGGGCCACAGCTAATAGGTGAAGGCAATGGTTTAGCTAACTGCCTGGGATGCCATCTGCGAGACTTGGGGTGGAATGAAACCATGGATAGTCGTCCCCCCCCCAATATCCGGGTGCAACAGTGGTCAGCCTCCCACCTTAATTAACAACTTTATTAATTACCAACAAGGTGTGGTGGGTGAGATCAGGAGGGTGGCATGCCCAGAGGCAGGTGGGGAGCTAGCTGCAGCTAGCTAGGGATACCCACTTCACACAGTCCCCCAATCATACAAGATGGTTTCCTACAGTGTATTTTCACGTGCTTTTCTTCCAGCTAGTTGCAAATACCTTTTAGCAAAGAGGCTTCTAACACTTCCTTTGATGACACTGTTCCACATTCTAACTGATCATGCTCTTGGGAAGGTTTCCTCAGATATTTTAGCATCATATTTCTTTTTTCTTATTTTCACCTCTCTGCTCTTTATGACCCACTTACATTCATTGTATTTGCAAAAGAACCATGGGGGATGGAAAGGAAACATTCTAACTTAGGACTTTTCAGATGTTTTTGTTCTCACACATGGTTATATTTTATCCTCATAGCTATACACTGTGGAAAGAAGTATGCTGCTGGAACAGTATTCAGAGAAAAAGGCCAAATGAAAAAGATCACCCACACTAAGTTGTAGAAAGTAGCACTTAGCTTGTGTCCGGCTCAGTAACATAATGTAGGGTAAGCAAGCAGAGCAAATGCCCCAGGTGCTGCCTTAGGGGAAGGGTGACAGAAGGATGAAGATGAGGCTTCTCACCTTGCCATCACACCTTCTATGTAGAAAGTTTTTTGTTAGGTCTTCAAATACATCAACAAAACCAGGTCTGCAAAAGATTGGCTTATAACACAGAAAATAAATATCATAAAATTAAAAAGTGATTTTAAAATGACTATCTTAGACATCATTTTGAATCTTTACAAAAAGACTGGGAAAAACATGGTTAACATAAAAAACTATTTGTTTGATTTAGTGGAAACCAACTGAACATCACATTAATGGATCCCATTAGGTGTCACAAATACGTACATCGTTAGTACTGAAAAATTAATGTGGAAGCTGAAGTTGACTGGATGGTAAAAGTATAATAACTTACTGAAGAGAGAAAGTGTGTAAACTGTCAAAAACAAAAAAAGGATTTTGATCAAAATTATTGCATCACATACATTGGGTGTAGACTTTTCTTCTTCCAGAGTGATGGTTGAAAAAAGTGGAACTGTTTGTCAGCTAAAATTATGTATCCAGGGTCTTGCAGGACTGGGATATTTGTGATATTTGAGTAAAAGAAGATTGCACCTTATATATTAACTGAAAGTATTTACATTTACTTTGATTTATGACTAGCACCAATTGGCCTTCATCATTTTTTGGAGTTTTAAAAACAAGCAGTAACCATTTCAGAATGAATCTGATGTTCTAGAGTTCAAACAAGGACTTTAATTGTAATTTTGGTTGTTTTGACAATGGTAGTACTGATCAGTAGGGCTATGCAAAACTTTGGTTCCTAATTCGATTTGGTGGAGATTTGGTCCGTTTTTGTGGCTGAATCTCTGAATCCAAATAGAACCAGGAAACTCTTTAATCTCTCTGAAATGGACCCCTCCAAATTGATTCGGAGAGATTCAGAGATTTGGACATAGGCACAGATGTAAATGTTTTTTCTACATACCTCAAGGTATGAGGTGGCTCATCAACACTGTGACGGTGGGGTGGATGGAGCATCCCACAGCAGCACAGGGGGGCGGTCCTCAGTGTGTTTGGCAGGAGACCTGGAAGTGGACCAAAAGCACTTGGGGTCTGCCAGGGAGTGTGCAGGGGGGCCCTTCCTGACTCGCCAACTGGTGTGTCCTGGTTCTGGGGTTCACCTAGGGTCCCACTGTGACTGATTGCTGAACTGGGAGGGCACGGGGGGGGGCTCCCCAGCATGCTCAGCAACTGGAAGTACTTTCTGTCCACTTCTGGGTTCATCTCTGAGCGCACAGCCTCCCCACCTCCCGCGCTCCTGTGGGATGTTCCATCCACCCCAGCATCACAGCATTCATGAGCTGCACCTGGTCCATCAAGGTATGTAGAGAAAACATTTAAAGCTGTGTCCATGGCCAAATCACTGAGTCTCCGAATCAGCATTGAATCTTCAGATTTGGATTTGACTGAATAGAATCCGGGGACAGTGATCTGAGTCAATGCATCGAATCACTGTCCCCAATTCAGGCCAAATCCAAATTGAATACTGCCCTTTTCGCATACCCGTACTGATCAACATCACCAGATACATCTGCATTCTCTTCCTCAATAAACAGATCCTAAGAAATCTGAAAAATCTGACTTTCTGTGCAAAACTTTTCTTTCTTGCTGCTTAATGTTTGGCAAGGTTTACATTTTACTTTGGAATAAGAACCTTTTGTGTTTGTTTATTTATTCATTTGCTTGTTCTATCCTTTTATTTTTTTAAATATTTTGAATAGTGTTGGGGTCAACTCATTTCATTATTAAACCTGCAAGGGACTCTTTAATTGTTTTTAAAGGAAGTTACAATATTTAATTTGGTCCTACTTAGCACTTGTCCCTAATTTAAAATTACAAAGAAATAAAACAAAAATAACATAGTATTTCAACCACTGTATCATGTTAGAAAGTCACAGAGAAAGTAAAAATGATGAGATACCAATAAAACACAAAAAATAAAATTTAGATGAAATTTGATATTCCATTTTTATCAGAAAACCTTTGTCATGAAATTTAAGATATAATTTTTTTTCACTCTGATTTAGAATAAAAACATGTTTTAAAACAATTTTGAGTACTGCCCAGGTATAATACTGAGCTGGATAAAATTTAAACACTGATATTAGACATTACTGAGCATCCATCATAAGTTTTGATCTCTGATTTAACTCTGAGGACTGAAAACTAAGAATTATTTAGAGGGGCAGGACATTTTGTGACATCTTTTATTAGAACAACTGTATTCAAGCATTTAATGCCCAAGAGCTTGTTCAACAGATTTCCCATCTATATATGTACAGTGGTAGGTATTGTAGGACTCGCTACCACTGCCCTGAGCTTGTCTGCCTACAGGTGATGACAGGGTGGACCTTGGCTTTGAATCACCTGGTCCACCAGGAAGTTATTCTTATGTTTTCTCACCTGCTATGACTTTGATGTGTATTCCCAAGAGGCACTGCCCGCCGTGATCCAGCCTGGTCTCGATCCCTGTTTCTTCTGTGGGGCTCCAAACCTCCCCTTTACCCCAGCCTAGCCTCTCCAGATGGTGCTCACCAAATTCTTTTGCAGCCAGGTCACAGTGCTGCATTTTGTGGTATTATTTCGCCCTCTACCCTGGGGTGACCTTTGGTCTCTATTAGGTACACCCTTCCAGGGCTGGTCTTGGCCTGTGCTCAAAATCAAAAGAAACAGCAAAAAAAAAAAACCCAGAGAAAACCTCGGCTGTTCTGATCGTCTCTGGATCCTCTGTTGAAAACTCTGCTCTGGAGATTATCACAGGCCTTGTAGACTCCCTTGCTCTGGATCCTTAGCTGCAGCCCTGCTCTGGAGATTACCATCCACCACGTGTGTACAGGCCTCCGCTTGCCTCCTGCTCACGGTCACTCCTGCAGCATTCTTCAGGCACGTTCTGCAGCCCTTGCCTGCCAAGACACTCAGCTGCTCCTCTCTCCCTGTGGCCTGCAGGGAACTGACCCCTCTCTGCCACTCTCTAGGGCCAGAAATACCTTTGATTAGCTTCCCTTCTCCAATCTTGAATGAGATGCTGCTCCAGAAATAGGGTGGGTATTTTTCTTCCCTTCCAGTCTCCAGTTGCAGCCCTCCTGGCCCTCCATACTGTGAGTTTTGTCTCACTTGTTCACAATATAGTTGACCTAACAAAAGTTATCACAAAAAAGCCTTGTCTCTCATACATTTCCTTGACCATCACAGCTACAAGAACACTCTAAGCATTCCAAGCTATATAAACCCTTTTATGGTTTGAGCTGGCCAGGGGGTGGCCAGCTGAGAGGGTGAACTCCTGAGAACTCCCAGAGAAGCTGTGGCAGCTCTTCAAGGAAACATGCAATATATCTAATAAAGAATATAGTAGTATGAAGAATTAGCTACTGTAACAGAGGACCAGAGCCCTGTTACTAGGAAGCATGACAGCTCCTTTAAGAACAGAACTTTCAGGGCACAGCAGGCTGGCAGAGCCGGGGTTAAAAGCTGAGCCTGGCTGGCTGGTCAGCTGATTGGGGCATCAGGTGACCAGAAGAAAGCTCAGGCCAGAGCTATATAAACCCTGGTCTGAGCCAGCCAGGGGGTGGCTGGCTGAGAGGGTGAACTCCTGACAACTCCCAGAGCAGCTGTGGCAGCTCTTCAAGGGAAAGCAGCAGGCAATGGGACGCAGAGAGACAGCTGGGACCTGTGAGCAGGCAGATTGCCTTCTTTACCTTCATTTTGTTATTGTCCAGGGGATTACTGTTTATGTTTCATTTGTGAAGTAGTGGTTTTCAGCTGAGGCTGTAGGGAAGGTGGAGCCCTCATTAGCATCTGTGGGGCTCAGTTGCAGAGGGGCTGGAGAGCCCAGCACCAGAAGGCTGCAGCAGACAAGGGCCAGGGGCCCCGTTGGGGGCTAGGGCCTTAAAGCCAGACCTGACACAGTACGTCTGGGCTAAAGGGCCTAGCTGTATAAAAGGGAACAAGGTCAGGTAGGCCAAAGCCCCAACAGAGAGTCTGGGAAAATTGTAGAGGGGCACAAGCCCAGAGCATACAAAGGTGCTAGAGCCTCAAAGCCTGGCCCTATCTAGTGGGCCTAAGCTGGTGGGCTTAATTAGAGAGAGAAAGTAGAAGCTGAGTAGGCTGAAGTCCCAACAAAGGCAAATAACACCTGTGAGGCATGGGGCACTGCAACAGGGTGATTCCCTGGACTGGTCAGAAGTTGGCCTGCCCACCTGCTTCTGGGCTGTCCACCCACCTGTCTCTCCTGCCATGTCTTGTTGTTCAGTAATTAGTGTCTTGATTGGGCAGGAGGCTGCCCATGTCCTGCTCCGATGCCAGGGGGTGTTATCTGTGGCTACAAAACCTCCCCTGTGCTACAGTGTATGCCTTACAGATGGCATCTGCATGATGTTCATAACCCGTACCATGACTAGTGCTCCAGGGTCTCACAGGGACTCTCCCTCCCTCCCTGGAGCAGCAGGTTATTATGCTCAACCTTTAGGTCTTTCTTTTGACTCACACTCAGCCTTCTTGTGGTGGAGGACTTACCGGGGCCTGGACTCGCCCCTAGCTTCCTGGCTCTATTCCCCTATTCGGCCTCAGGCCCAACTATGGCCTCAGGCATTCAAAAACATACTTTGGCTTACTCCCCACACATGGGGTTCCTACTATGCCCACTCTAGGGACTCTACACGGCATCCCAGCCTGGGGTCATCTCATCATCTTCACAATCAACTACTGACAGGGATGGCCCTTGCATTGTTCTTCAGGCGTACTCCCAGTTCAGCCCTACTCAACATGCCCATGGGACTGCCCTTCAGGCCTTCCCCCTGGTCAGCCCCACTCAGTGCCCCTCGCACACAGCCCTTCAGGCCTACTCCCATTCCACTGTGCTCTGTCAGGGGCCACCTACATCCCTGCCCTCTCAGGGCTTTCACACCTGTCTTCTCTTTCCAGGGCCACACAACTATCCCCGACCATGGGCCTCTGGGGTCTTCCACCCCCTAGGGCTCAGGTGGTCATAGCTGTGCCTGGCTCTTGTACTCACTGAATTGTGGGGACTAGCGGTTAAGGCCCCAACATGCCTTTCACCAGGTTCACCCTGGCATTTCCTGGGGACTCCTGTTCCACCAGGACCCCCACCAGGCCACCCGTCCCCGGCAGGGTGCCATGTTAGGCCATGCCCAGGACCAAGTGCCTCCTGCTCTTAGCTTCTGATGTTCCTGCTACAGCTCAACCAGGCGATGTTTCCGCCTGGGCTGACAGCAGCAAACTGCAGCCTTTATATACCTGGGTCTCAAAATGGCTGGAACAGGAGCCATCAGGCACTTGCTAGCTGCCTGACTGGCGTTAAGGTGGCAGGCACCCAAAGGTGCACTGCCAGAGGCACGTTAAGGGGAGGTCAAAGCATGCAGTTAGCCCTTAAGGCAAAAGCTCCTCACATTGGTGAGTGAGAGCATGGATATTGTCTGGGAAGCCCTGGGTCAGCCTCCTCTTCAAGAACCAAGGGATATTAAGTCACAGCAGGTGAAAAAAGGGGAGTCTGTTCCCAGAGGAAAACTAAGATCCCAAGGGATTTTGGAGTACCATCATAGGCTTCAAAACGCTGCTGAAGATTTTACTTTGTTACAGCTACTGTGTTAACCAGGTTTTAACTGAAATTCCAGGACTCTTTTTGAAGTATTTTTTTATTCAAGCCAACTAAAACCCCCCAGTAATTCATGTTTTCATCCACACCCCTT
The DNA here is from genome assembly GCA_030014935.1 of Caiman crocodilus. Taxonomy (NCBI): domain Eukaryota; kingdom Metazoa; phylum Chordata; order Crocodylia; family Alligatoridae; genus Caiman; species Caiman crocodilus. The sequence goes on from JAGPOW010000229.1 coordinate 36,739,450, forward strand.
TCAGATGTTTAACCATAGTTGTGTTGATCTCTGTTCAAAGCTCTATGTATAATCACCACAGACCTCACTTGGTGTCCTTGTAGATTTCCATATAGTCCTATAATTGTATCACTGTTCTCCTAGGTTGGAAATAGGCATTGCCAAATGAAGTAGATCAGCTGTGCTGGCATCTGTCTCCCATTATCCCACCCATTGATCTTGTGGGACAATAAGTGACATGTTCCCCCCTTTCAGAGATGTGCCTCAGCAGTCTCCAGATTCCTGGAGATTGCCGGGGACTTCTCTCTACAAACAAGCATCTCTGACTTTTCCCACTTCCAGAGACATACTTCAGAGATCCCAAGGGCATGCCTATGGGAGCAGGGAAAGCTGGGATACTACAGTGTGGCCCCAGTTCTGGGACTGCACTAGCATATCAAACTCTGATCTGGTCCTGGGGCTGAGGATGCTAGTCTGCTGATTGGTGGTCTCAGCCCCTAGACCAGATCAGAGCATCTTTGTTTTCCCTGCTTCTAGAGGCATGGCCTTGAGATCTCCTGGCTTCATTGTTTGAAGCAGGAAAGTTGGGGTTCCCAGCTTGCAGAGACACACCTAAAACAATCTCCAGAGTGAGAAGCAGGGAAAGCCAGGCAAGTGTTGTTGGGGTTTGAGGGGCATGATCCTGTGCAGGAATTTCTGGGGTGTGCAGGACCGTGCCCTTTAAGTCCTGGGAACACCTGGCTGAGTTGCTTGGGAGAGTGCAAGCATCTCCAGGCTGCCTGCTCTCTCATGGCATAAAGCAAATAGATATCCACCACAACAAAGTGCTACAATTTATTATCAACTGGCACAGCCACATTGTGGTGCAGCAAAAAGCAAGGATATCTATTTGCTGTAGCTTTGTGCCACCATAAAAAATGTTATGGTGCCACAAAAGCAGTGAAAGACGGCGTGTTTCCACTCTTACAGAGGTATCTTAATGTTCTCATATCAATTCTCTTTTAAATATTTTAGCCAGTTTTCATTTACGTAGCAAAATTAAGGCCTAATACATCTTGTACAAGAGATGCTTTCAAGTATGTCATGTTCATGTAAATAATTTTCATGGGTATGCATAGTTGGAGAACAAGAGAAGGTGAAAAATCTGTAAGATCTACTGGATTTTGCTTTTCCCAGGTTTGGAGTGGGAGATTTTTTTCACAACCCTGAAAACTGTCATTATTTGACCACATAGTTGGTAGAATTACTAGGCAGGTCAAAGATTGAATTGTAGGCGGTCTCTTCAGTGTAGGTTTGAGAGAATAAGTAAAAAGCTTTAATCCTTTTTCTTATATTGCACCTATGTTATGGTTAAACAAGAAGCTATAAACTGGGCACCTTTCACCACTATTAAATGTATATAAACTCAGAATACAGGCATGAGAATTTATAATGCATATATCTAAACAGTGCTTTAAAAATGAGTGGTTTTTATTTGCTGTGCAAGTATTGACTTCTAAATTCTTTTGTAGCCTCTTACGGTCATATAGCCAGACAGTGATGGTTCCTTGCAGAGCTGCTTGGAAGGGGGATGCCATAAAGACCCTTCCAAATTAGGGGCCTGCATTAGAAGCTGTAGTTTGTGGCTCAGCTTTTTATTTATACCATTCAGGAAGATTAAAAGGGGCTTAAGACCCTGTTTAAATCTCTTTGATGCTGCCAGAGTAGGTCTTACTGTGAGAATCTGAGCACCTATCTCACATAAGCACAAGGACTGCATTCTACTGAAAACTTGTATTGCCCAAAAAGTTAGTCTTAGGTGGAAATTTTAGCTGTGTCCACTTTCCCCTTTCTTTAGTCCATTCTCTGGGAAGCAAATGATCTTTCACAAGGTAAAGCTGAAGAAGCTCATGGGACTCCAGGAAACGGCAGACCGAAACAGTGCTTGAAAACTGATAGCTACCCAGACTGTAAATTCTCCTAATTTTCACATAGAACAATGCAATTCTCTCTGAGCAAGTTAAATTTTGAGTGCCGACAATAAACTAACAAAACAGTGGTTCCAAATTTGGACATAATTTTTCCTCCACTTAAGCATTTTACCTCATTATGGTTCAAAAAGACTGAAGAACTGTAAACAGGAACCAGATGCTATGAATCCTTAACTTTTATCTTTTATTTCCTATTTAAAAAAAACCTACAGATTTCTGAATTAGAGATCATTATTTGCTGCTATTTACCAATTCAGAATACCAGAGTAGTAGAATAGATGATGAATGAAGTATGGTATTAGGGCAAGATTTGCTTCTTGGCAAAATGTCAAACACAGATAGACAGTGAACTTATTTTAGACTATAGTTAGAAGTTGAGCACCATGCTACCTTTCAGCATACCTAGTAAAACTGAAGGTTTATATTTACAAGCATACATGTAACACCACATACCTTAATAATACAATTTATTTAGTTTAATGTCTATGCTCCTGTTATATACTGCACTTCCTAAAAAGGCTCTGGGGGGCTTACAATACAAAACAAAAATATTGAAACAAAAAAAAGTATTAAAACTATGTGTAATAAAACTTTTAGTATTATGTATTTAAGAGTTTGGGCCAGATCCTTAGTTGCCATATTCAGTACGACATCTGTTGAAACCAGTGGACCTTCACTGGTGTATGTCAGCTGAGAACATGCCCCTGTAGCTCAAAATTAGACTTTTAAATAAGTGCTGCTTATCTCCTTTTCAGAATTTGAAGGTGTGACTGACAAGACTGTAATTAATAAAAACTGGGTGTTTTCCATTACAGAACTACTGCAACTTGAGTCAAATGAACAGTGGGGTCAAAGGGCAAGGGCTTGTTATCCTAAGATGACAGTATTACATTTAAAGTGATAACCTTTAGGTTGTTTTGAAGATTATATTAACAAATACCCGCAGTCTTACTGTCTTGAGGCACTCTACTCCAGTGGACTTCTGCTCCAGAACTCCACATCTGTATATCTTCAAATACAAGTACATCAATTTTTACCCAATTGTTTCACCTGTTTCTTAACCCACTCATCTTATGCCTGAAGTAAATACTAGTCCTTCCCCACCAATATTAATTCACTGAATAATTAAATGGTTTCTCTATCTGCAGCAAGGTAATAATAATCCTGGTAAAATAAGAAATATACAAGCAGAAGTTAACAGAATCCATAGCTCTGATTGATCAAGGGCCATTATTATCTGTCAATTCAAAGTTGTCCCAAGCATTGTGACTGTGAACAGTAATAATATACCTTATTTTGTCCTTAATGCATTTTGCAGAAAATTAGACTTTAACTCTTTGGTGTTTACAGAAAGAACTAAAGAAGGTTATTTTGCAGATCAGCCAAGGGAATGATACTCTCATGTAAATGTAAGCACATTTTTGTTCATAACTCTCTAGGAATGTAGGGAAAACATTCTCTCTCTAATGTGTAGGTGCTGACACTGTTGCAAAATCATGTGCTCCCAAAAGAAATAATATATATTGTGAATATCCATTTCTGTACATATTCCCTTGAGTGGATTTGTGCCAAAATCAGAAGGGAAAAATATTCACCCTGCACTTCTGTACCCTGGAATCCAGATCTAAACAAAAGAGTCAACTTAACAAAAAATCTCAAGCTGCTCCCTATTTTATCCTCGTGATAAGTATCCTGCATAGAGAACCATTGTCAGGTCTCACAGTGTACAGCATTTGCTTTGGCAGTAGTCTCAAAGCTTTCAGAAATTTCTGGAATTTTTTAGGCAGCAGCTGTGAGCCTCAAGTAGAGGTGGTAGTTATATCAAATCTTAGCTTGCAATGACTTTTTTCCTACCGTGAGCCTCCAAATAACACAAATGGTCTTACTGTTCTTTACTTTGTGATGGATTGCTTGCAAATATTTTCCCTTAGTCATAGCCCTTAAATATTAACTTATGATAGCATTATTCATATGAATAAGCAAGCAAGGTTTGGGCCTTAAGTTTTGTAGAAATAGGCCATATTATTGTTCAAGTGTTAGATCCAAATGCTGAAGTTGTCCATATTGTGTTCTCTGAAGATCCAGAGTAAAAGTGGACTTTTTCTACCACATAATGTCAAAGGCACCAAAGCCTCCAACCTTCATAGACATCTTGGCATTTTTAGACAAGACTGAAGGTATTTTATCTCACAAAACCTGACAACAGCAGATGTATCTCTTTCAGAACTGTGAAAGGATCTATGAGATCTTGGAATACTTCAGGCCAAGAGTCTTCAGCCAGAAGTGATTGCTTCTGGGAACATCTGGGGCTCCTAGTAGGGCTGTGGAAAACAGCACCATTCTGTTTCAACTTCCGTTTCGATGGGACAGTGTTTCATTTTGAGTTTTGTTTAGTTTCAAAACCACCGCTCCGTTTCGTTTTGTCAAAACCGTTTCACTGTTTCGATGCTGTTTTGACATTTCTCTCATGAGGAAGCATGAAACTGCCTATAACTTTGTCATTTTATGACTGATTCAGATGAACCTTGCAGGGATGGTAGCCCCTTCTGAGTCCATGAAGCCTGCCAAGTTTCAAGGAGATAGATAGAGGGGTTTCTGGGAAACTGTACCTCAAGCTGTGGACAAGCAAAACTCATGACGTGTGTGTGTTAAGGTGCAACAGAGTGAAAACTGTTAGCGTGCTAGGCCCTGATGGGGCCATGGAGTCTGCCAGTTTTCAAGGAGATTGGTGCAGGGGTTTTTGGGAAACTGCATGTCAGGCTGCTGACAAGCAAAACTAGTGACATGGGTGATGCTTTGTGTGTGTTAAGGCACACCCTCACTGGTGCTAGAGCCTCTATATGACATGGTATTGTGCCACAATGAGGTCTTCACCTCCCCTACAGCCTCACCTCGGTCCACCACTTTAAATGACAACGGGTAAAAAAATAACTTAGTGAGCAGTAGCACCAGCAGCATCTCAGGCACCCAAACTGTGACAATGCCTTTCTTTCCTCTCTACAGGAATTTCATGTACAGCAGCTACCAGAGAAGTCTCCGTGACAGTCCTAGCCTGGGGTTTAGATGTGTTTAGGGTACTGCCTCCTTCTGGTCAGGTAGTAGGGGTGTTGGTCTAGGACATGGCACTGGCAGACACAGTCCTTTCCTTTGGGCCAATCTAATCTGGTATGTTTTAGCAGACCAACTGAAGAGTTAGTTAGAGAAATAAATCTTAGCAAGCATTTGGGTTGAAAAACCCTTTATCAGACTGAGGAAATACTTGCAGTTGGTGTGTGTGTGCTGTTCCTGGATGGAAGGAATAGTACAGAAGTCAGAGGCTGGCGTGCAATGCAAGCAAAGAAGCCAGTTAGTGAAAATGGAAATGGAGGTGTCAGGGGGTGAGGGACAGGCTGGGGTGGGGGGAACAGGGATGTAGTAGCACAGGTAAAAGTGGAAAGGTACCTGGGGAGTCAGATGTCCAGCAGGTTGTAGTGTGTCATAAATCCCTGGGAACTCTCCATTTGGCTCTGAAGTTCCCCTACTATGGGGACCACCTGGCTAAGGAGGGCATCACCAGTGTTGGGGGTCTCAGTGGCCTCAAGGAAGGCCTTCAGGACCACCAAGATATGGGAGATGCTATCCCACTCAGATCTGTTAAGGGGACTGCTGGTCCCAATCTCCCTGAGCAAAGCCATCTTATGGATGGCCTTCTCTTGCTCCACTAGCCTCTCAAGCATCCGGTATGTGGCGTTCCCACATCCTGCATGATTTTGCGCAGCACTATGTTCAGCTCTGCTTGTTTGTCCTGCAGCATCTTGCCCCTTTTTATGCTCTGGTGGAAGTCGCCTGCCACCTTCCTGCATTTAGAAATGGGCTTGCTAGTGGTGCTGACACCATCACCAGCAGCCCTGTCCCCCTCCAAGGCATCCATGACTATGAAGTGGAACTTGTGTGCCACACAGTAGATGCCAATAAAGTTGTCATTGTGGACCCCCCGACCATATTGGCCCCATTGTTAGTGACCATGGACCAGTGGGTGAGCTTGCCCTGCCCAACGAGCCACCCCGTACCAAGCAGTTCGTGTCCCCCATGATCTCTGTTGCTGCGTGGGACTCATCCAGCACCTCGGCTTGAAGGAGAGCCCACTGATGGCCTGACTGGTCACACCAGTGCCCTGTGAGGGAGAGGTAGGTGTAATCTCCACCCCAGCTGCCCTAGATGTCTGTGGTGAAGTCTAAGGCCACCTGTGGGCCTGTCTTGTGCAGCTCCTCCTTCAAGGACTCCCTGCATGCCTCATACAGGGAGGGCATCACTGTCTTGCTGAAGGTGGTGTGTGCGGGCACTTGGTAGGATGGGGCCACGAGTGTCATGAACTTCCTGATCACTGGCTGCTCAGCTAAGGAGAAGGGCTGGCCATCCAGGGCAAGCGTGTCCCCAGTGCTGTGGGTGACCTTGCTTGTCTTTGGAACACCCCTCCTCCCCATGTGCCCGCCTTTCCCCCACAGTTCCAGGGTGGCCTGCTTCTGCTTTGTGGGGATGGGGGCTTTGGGGCGAGAGGGGGGGTCTTTCCTTTGGGCATGCTCCCACTGGTGCCAGGCTGAAGAGGAACAAGGGCAAGGGGGTGGTGCCTGCAGAGATGCATCAGCATCCCTGTGGTGCCCATGTGTTTTGTTCTTTTGCCCCAGCTGGTTTTGCTCAGCAGTGCCAGCAGGTAGCATATGTGGAAATATCAAAATGAGATCATCAAAATGATCCCAGACCACACTACCTGCTCACTTCTGGGGTGCAGGTGCATGTGTGGATGCTGCCTTTTCCCCCTCCTCAGCAGGCAGAGGCACAGCAACAGGAGGAGTGGAGTCAGGTGAGCCGCTTGCCTCTGCATCTTCTACCTCAGCCTCCTCTGAAGTGCCTTCTGGGGAACAAGACCTGGATTTAGGGGAAATTTGAGAGGTATATGGAGCACAAACTCAGCTGATTCCCCCACCTTCTCCAGAATTTCCCTTGCAAGGGCAATCAGATCCAGCTCCAGCTCCTCCCCTGGCACTGGAAGGCTAGGCATGGGAAGTGAAATGGGGGTGGAGGAGACTGTTATGCTGGTGCTGGTGTTTGTTGTCATAGTGGTGATAGTGAGGGGTTATGGCTGGTGCCCTTGGAGGAGATGCAGTCTCAGGCATGGGCAGTGGCACTGGCACTGCTCCCCTTTCCTTGCTGCTTCTCGAAGCCTCATCCCTGCTAGTTGTAGGAAAAAGGCTGCATCTCAGGGAACTTACACCTCTCCCTCTACCCACTCTTCTGCCCTTCCCTGAAGGCTTGCCAGCTGTCTTTCCACGATGCTTCATGGTGTGTTTCATAGTGTCTTGTTTGTA
>JAGPOW010000229.1:36746843-36796050 GCA_030014935.1 Caiman crocodilus
CAAGATAAAAATGTGTCTGCTCCTGGAAAACACAGCTCAGTAACTCTCAGACCCCAAGGCAGAAAGCAGGCAAGTTCAAGCAATGTTGTTTTTTATACTGTTTTTCCAGCTCTCTCCCAGAGTACTGGGATTCGAAGGGACCTCGGGGAAGGATCAAAGTCACTGGCCAGCTACACATTCAATATGAGAGCAGTTCTTCCCTGCTCTTTCCCCTCACTTTCTTTTTCCCTGCGGTCAAGCCCAGGTTGAGCTTCGAAACTCAAACGTCTAAAATCTTTCAAGACATTTTGACTGATCTCATTTCATTTTGAGGCTGTTTCGAAGCCCTTTGTTTGATTTTGATTTCGCTGTTTCGAGCTTGAAACAAGTCGAAACAGCCAATGAAATCTCACACAGCCGTAGGTCCTAGTACATTGAGAATCTGAATTACCACCTCTGAGCACCCCTACCAGATTGGGAGTTGGACTTAATATCTAGGGGCTGAGAAGAACTGTTGCACTTCAGTGATGCTGGCATCTCTGAGTGAGGTCAGTGGATCCAGTACATCTCAGCAGCCTCCCTTTCCCCGCCTCCAGTCATATCTGCAAGTGCGAGTATGACAAGACATTTCCACGTGACACTGAGTCACCTTTAACGCTTCTTTTGGGTAAGAGTTCTAGACAAAGTCTCTGGAATTGCTCCCTGCTGATACCCGAGAACCTTTTTTGCATTTGGTGTCTTTTGCAACTCCTGGTGTTCAGTTGAAGCAAGATTAAATGGTCTTGATATGTGCCAAAACTGAACATTGCCAAGGTTGATGTTCTGGGTAGGAGAAGAAAAGTGGGTAGGAGAAGAAAAGAAAATATTATCTTTCTCGCTCTTTCAAATAGCTCTTTTGGATATTGTCTCCTAGATCAAAGAATCAGACAGATTTTCTAAGAGATTTGGTGACAAAAAATGTCATAAGTAGCAAGATGCCAAACTTGAGAAGGGCCTTGATTTTTCAGAGTGGATGCTTAGTACTTTCTTAAAATCTGGTGCATTTGAAGTGTCTTAACTCACTGTATACCATTCTCTTTGCTGCTGCAGTTTTAGACAAATCTGTTACTTAAAGATATTTTAAAGTTATATGAGCACAATATTTCTTAGTTTGTCAGTCAGCTCATACTGGTGATATTGCTAGCATCTGTTCAGAACTCCTGAGTTTGCTCTGAGGCTGGTCAGGTAGGTGGAAGCATCTCTTCGTATAGCGTTCTCTATTTTGTTCTAAATTAATGTTATCAGAAACATCTCTGGCTGGCTCAAAGGGGCTTCCTGTAACTGGGTATTGAGTCATAGCTGAATTGCATAAATCCGAAACAAAAGCTAGATTATCTAAACAAACAAAAAACCAGGGTGTTTTGCTTCAGGCATATAGGCTGTTGATGGCTGGTATCCTAAAGGTGAGACTGATATAGTTTTTTCATTCTGTTCCCAAATGTTAGGTCAAAAAGGTACACTGTCCTGTGTTTCCTTCTTCCTGTAGCCTCTAAGAATATTAATTTTTAAACTTTATGTGAAAAATACCTGGGAGGTTTCAGGGTGATGATGACTGGTTTCACTTCAGAAGATTTGCATTTGTCTTCATGTTTATAGTCGTTACATTTTGTAGGCCCTCATACGTATATTTATTTATTCATGATTTATTTTTATCCCCTGCCTTTCCTCTTTCTAAGGAATAAAATCATGTGACAAAATAATAAATGGCGACTATTTCTTTGATCTCAATTAAAAAAAATCAAAACAAGTATCAGTTTTTCAAAATGAAACTCCATTTAAAAAATATTTTTTTCCCTCTAGGGTAAATTCTAACCCAGCTGCTCACCCCACCTCAAAAATGATTATTTTTTTTTCTTTTCAACTCTGTTAAAATGATTTTATTCCCAAGAAAAACACAGCCCAACTTATACAAACACTCCCTTCCCCACACTCTTTGAAAATCCTGACCGAAGGTTCATGTTGTAAGTCAGCAGCATAGGAAAATGTATTTGGCTAACAATTATTTTCAATTTTCTTTATTGTCTTGGGAATGTGGGTTGGAAGAAGGTAAAGGGATTGCATTTTTACCTACACCATCCATCATAGGACACTACAGAACATCATACCTTATAGAACATCAGCCTCTGCACAAACCATGTGCATGAGGTTCATTGATGGGGCATGTCTTCAGGTTACAGGGTACTAATAATATTGCTCTGGTTCAAGTCTTAGCCAATGTACCTGCTTTTTCCACTGGAGAGAAATGGAATTGTAGAGAAAATCAACAAGTTCTTGGCTTGTCTCATTCCTTCTTTGGAAAACTTTCTCAGACTACTATGGTTGTAAAAGGCACTTATATTATAGACCTCTATCTGGAGTACTGACTGCTGTGAGATTAGAATGTCAGCTTTCATTAGAGAACAAATATTTCTTGTCTTCATGGATGTAAAAAATTTCTGGAAAATACGAATCCTGTGTAACTCCTGCCTGCCTGAGTGGCAGACGTAAACATTTGTTCCAAGAAGTGGTAACTGGCTTGTTCAACTTTAGTCTGAAACTTGATATTTGTAAAGTACCGATGGTGAACTTTGGACAACAGTAACAGGTGTTACTGTTACGTATTCATTTATTAACCCTATCCCAGGGCACTTTTAAATTAAATAAAAAAATATCTATATAAAAGGCATATGGGGTTTGGATTAGATACAGGAATCACTGGGTGAAATCTATAGTCTGTGCTATACATGACATCAGAATAAAGATTTTAATGTTTTTTTTCGGGCCCTAAACTCTGAATTGCTCAGGGTCCATGACTATACCTCTTAAAGTCAATAGCCCATTTTTAGATTATTTACATGGAAGCAGAACTGGCTTTAAAAGTTACTTTATCTGTGCTTTATGTATGCATATAAGTGTGTGTGTGTGTGTGTGTGTGTGTGTATAAATGAATATAGCACTAAATATCCAGTATCACCCTTAAGCATTTTTATGGCACTTTGTCAGAAGAAGCGTGTCAGTGCAAATGTAGACATTCCAAAATGTAAGCCCTTTCAAATTAAATAAAAGCATTACATCATTCTAGGGTTAATAGTAACAGAAGAGTGCAACAATATATCAAGATACTTTGTACAATTTTCTAATATAAGGAGAAAAAATAGAATAAAGATTATTGCTCAGAAAGAAAATGAATACAGGCAATTTGAATCCACTCCAGAGAACTGGTTTACAAGTAGCCCTTAGCTGCTATACCTCCTATTTCTCAGACCATTATAATGAATCTTCAAACCTTTTTGGTTTAAATGTAAAAAAAAAAAAAAATTGCTAGCTACTCTAAGCTGAATACAAGGCCCAGCCTAAATCTATAGCAGCCATACATCTCAGCTGCTCATGGCTGAAGCTTGAGCCCTCATATTTAATTTTAATTACATTTGCTTTGTAAGCATGTCTGTGTTTGTGGAGTCACTGAGGAAGAGCCAAATTAAAGACATGACTTGTGCATTTGCTTGGTTTTCTGTGATAATGACATGACAAAGTTACTTCCTTTGGTCTTCTGCTTTATGGTTTAAAGAAGCGGAAATACTATAGGAAGACATGGTTGTGGGTAAAAAATCAGGCTTTTTAGCTGTCCAAGCTCATTCCTTGAAGACATTTAAATTAGAAGAAAAACCTTGAAACTGATTCTGTTCACTGAGGTTCACCAGTATGGTGTGTCCTTTATGATCTGTAGTGCGTGGTGGATAGTCTACACTGTTTTTCCATATTTTGGAGATTTTCATGTTCTGTGAGTTTATCTACCCTGCTGAATATGGGCTGCAGTAATCATTTGGCAGCACAAAGTTCATGCCATGTTGCTTCCTAACCCAGAGGCAATACAGCCATCACCACACATCCCCATAGTCAGGATAATTGTTAGTATTGCTCAGCACTACTCAGTAGCCTGTCCAGTGCACCACACAGTTGTAATTGTGCTGTGCTCCAGTGGAGGAGGCAGCTTGTGTGGAGCTTATTGTGTAGACATGACCTCCTTTTTCTCATCAGCATCAACATTAATCTTGCCTTGGTTCAGTGTTCTGCAGTTGCTCTTCGCCCTGGAGATGATTTCAGCTAGGATGTCAATAGCTAGTAGTTTTAGCTTTTGAGGAGATACTAATGTATTGTCTGGGCTGCTGACAGGTCAGCACAGGTTTTCTCAGCAACATCCCCCATCAACACTGGCTTCATATGTATGTGTGTGTATATGTAAATGAATGAATGAATCTAGAAGTAAGGTACCCGCTAGCAGCCAGGTCATTTTCTACCAGGACTATCAAGTGCTTCCTTTTGTCATGCTCAGATCTGAAGCTTGGTCAGGAGGAGTCTAGGATGCTGGTAATCCCAGATGCCATTACAGACAGGGTTGGTTTCCCCCCTCTCCCCTTCCCAGCTCTTCAATTAGCTTGCTTGGAAAAGGGAACAAGCCAGCACCCTGGCCAGCACCTCCCCCTTTCTGAACTTCATTGCATTGGGCCTCCAATGTGCCCGGGTTCACACTGTCAGAATTCAGTAACACTGGAATGGACGTGAGTTTTTTAGGCTCAAAGGCAAAAGTTAATTTGAACAATGTTAGATGCTTGCCATACTCACCGATGACCCCCACATAACATGTTCTGAAAGCAGCATAGAAGTGTAATAATGGAAATCCACAGCACTGAACTGTTATACCATATGACTTGCTTGGGCATGGTTGGTAGTCTCTGTGGAGAAGCGGTCTAGCAGTGAAATAAAGTAGGTGTGAGGATTACAAAGGGGATACAACAAAAAATTTTGCTGGGAAGTTCTGGGCCCATAATATACTTGGTTTAAGCTATTAGGCCATTACATTGAGTATTAAATTGTCTTTGACATTTTTTGTTAGTGGGGAGAGAAGGGAAGTAAGTTATATTATCATGAAAGATTGAAGCTCATCATTGATTTTTTTTCTACCACAATAATGTATCATACATCAATTTCCCCCTGCCTCCACACACAAAGTATATTTTAACAGCACTTATATGAAGTACTTTTTGGCAAAGAAAGTGAAAAAGTCATTACATGAAAAAGAGCAGAAGACCGGACCAAGAGATGGCTCCCAATTCTCCAGACAATAAACTTCATACCAACTCCGCTAATACCTTCTAAATCAAATTTATAGATCCCCAGGAAAGGGGTGAGGTAGTTTTTATGCATCGAGGACCATCGCTGGGTTCCAACCAGTAAGTTCTCCGCGTCTAGAAACTGTTTGCTTTCCTTGGCAAATAGGAAGAGGGGGACTTTCCTTAAAAGGTTTTGATTTTTGGTTTTCAGTACACAGTGACGTTTCACAGCTTTAGTGTTTATTCTTCATGACACATATCAGTGCCATTAGATTTCATGCTTTCTATATTTTCTCTTTCTTAATAAAAAAAATTAAAAATATAAATGTTTTCCAGGATTTCTAGTATTAACCAGCTCTGACAACTTAAATCTATGTACTATGAAACAGCTACAAAAACACAGTTTATTGCTCAAAGTATGATCAAATACATCAGGGAGTCCTCAAGAAATAAACCTGTTCGAAATGATGGAAGTTGGAGTCTGTAAATAAATAGAGCTGTATGAAATGTTCACAACAAGTATTTGCCGCTCCGTGAGGTTTGGTAAGAGAGATCTGCCTGTGTTCAATAAGATTTTGTCGAGTTTAGAGTCCAACTTTCTCCCCCTCTGCAGGCCTCTTTATTTCAGTATCAATCACTAGGTTAGAACAAATCTAATCAGTTTTGTATTTGCCAGCAAAAATATTCTTTAAGGAGAAAGTTAGGTATGCATATTAGTTACCTAAAAGTAAAAATCCTTTCAAGAAACTTGTAGGTGAAACAAAAAAGAAACAAGCAAAAAAAAATATCCACAACTGTTAAAAACCCAGGAAGCTTTGAGTTTACAGAAAAACAAGGCACCCCAGAAGCTGAAAGAATGCACATGCGCAGTTAAAACACCACAGCCATTGTAACTCATTCCAAGTGTCCATTCCCAGAACCAGACTTGAAACTACTGTACCCAGCCATAACAGTCAAGTATCAATGGTTATGAATGAACCTAGAATGTTGTATATTGACCTATACACCGGTAGAATAGCCACTGTCTTCTGTTCACCATATGATATTCCTAGAAAATTTCAGTGAGATAAATATCTTACCAAAAGCAATAACTCTCCACTCTTCTTTGCTAAAGGCCCAGTTCTAAGAGCTCCTGAGAGCACCCAGTATCTTTCTGGCCCACTGAATTTCTGGTTAGCTAAACTTGTACTGTATTAACATTATTAGTACTTAGTAGTATGTCCACTTCACAGCATCTCCCACAGAGGTAGACCTGATTTCCTTCTTGGCAGAGAGCTCCCTATCACAGCCACACACCGAACCTGCTCCAGATGTTATCCTGGCTCTGTTCTGTCCATAAGCGTCCTTTCTGTGCCAGTATCCTGTTTACAACCCTCCCTACCAGTATGTCACAAATATATTTTTTGTTTTCTATCATATAGTCTGCATTTTCTTTCCAGGATTCTAGATTAGCTGGCTTTGTATTTCTCATTCCTGTTCAGTCCACAGTGAATTTGTGAGTTTGTGTTAAACCAGTTTTTGACTCCTGAATTAATGATGGACAGTTCATGATCTCTCAGGCCTTCTAGTCTTATATCTTGACAGAAACCCTTTTTTTGGTGTTTTAGCATAGTTCTTGGTGTTGACTTTGGAACTCTGCAGCTCCCTTGAAAATATTTAAATATCAGGTTGTGGATATGTACATGTGTGAATGTTAGCAGCTATATGTCTATTTGATGATAACTATCAAAATGGAGAGTTAAGTTGATACCCCTTTGAAAAATTGGCTCTTAACCTGTACCTTTAGTCTGTTGTTATTAAAATACTACCTTTTAATTTAGTATATAGAAGAGCTGAACTACATGATTGCCTATTAATCACCATTTTGGTATGTTTTACATTGGGCCTTGTATATGGAAGCCTGTGTCATTCAGCAAGTCAGTGTCATTCACAAAAATCAAGAAGAAAGTCCATCAGTGTCGTGATGCAGTCAATGCAAGTCTACACAAGTTTGAACTACAAACCCTGGACAAAATCAATCCAAGGTACAAACCTTTTGAAATGAATAGAGTTATAGGGAAGTTTCACCAAAGGTGAATTTTGTTCTTACAACAACAGTTACAGTAAAATATAATGATCATATTTGGAATTAACAATAATTCATAGCAGTAATGATGGTAATAAAGGATGAGGAGTGGTAGGAAGCACCAAGTACTTTTCTTGTTACTAAGTGTGGTAGTAGAAAATATCTAAGATCCCGAACCTGTAAAGTTCATGAGTTTAGTTCAATGTCTGTGTTGACGAATAAACTGGTAGGACTATTAGTCATGGATTAAGTTAAGTTTGCATGTAAATTTTTGCAGAATTGACACACATTTCTTTAACCACACTCCTTGTTGTTGATTGGACCAGTCTAAATATAATATGCCCTTTTGAATTATTTGAAACTATTGTCAGTGTTTGAAAAGCCCTTTGTCTGCTCTACCGTAACCCAAATTGAGCAATCCTATTTGCATGTTGGCCACAAAACAGGATTAAGGATTTAATAGGAATATTAAATTCAGAGGCAAACACAGGTGCAAGACTTCTGGCTTCCCTCTCATTTGCATATTAGCAACCAGGTAATTGAAGTGGAGAACGGTCAGTCAGCCGAGCGCAAAGAAACGAGAACAATTCATTCAAGTATGTTTTGTTTCTCTTAAGAAGCATAGGGTTTCCCCCCACAAATTGGATGCTGCTAACTTGACATTTGCTAGGTAGAAGAAACAGGTGTGGACTTTCTTCTTTTGTCAGCTCCAGTTTAAAGTACTTTTACTGAAGTCTTTGTCAATAATCTTAGACATCTAGCTTGTAGCCATATTGGTCTAGAGGCAAAAGCAAACAGACTATTCCAACTTTTCTCTGAGTTTAATCTGCATATAAAATGAACTGGTCTAAACAGGAGATTTTACCACAGCTTCAACTCTCCTATGAAATATGAACTTCCATTTCTACTCAGAAGATCTTTTACAATCTTTTCTCATATGCCTGAAGAGGGGTGTTTGTGCCTGAAAGCTTGCAATTAAAGATATTTTTAAAAAAAAATCAAATGTGAGTAATTGCCTGGCCATCAATACACTTTGCGGACAGTGTGATCTAGAAGCTAGAGTGCTGGCCTGGGGAGTCAGGAACACTGTGGTGTATTTGTGGCTGCCGCTAATTTGATGGTATTCTTTTCTGTTCCTCAGTTTGCCCACATGTATATTGGGACCAGTGATGCTTACCTTCATTGCAAAATGCTTAGCCATTTTAGGGATGAAAAATGCTATTGGAGGACTAAACATCATTAGTTCCTTCCAGAATTCTTTGGATGCAAGTTTATCTAAGGGCTGCCAGATCAGGGCCTCTGTTTGGGTGGTTAGTTAAATCATTTCATTTTGTGGGAGAAAGGTTGCAAAGTGTATTGGGGCTTCTTATTAAATTATTCTCTTGGATTATTCAATAAGTGGTCTCCAGATCTTGATAAGTATCTCTTATTTTTTAATGTATAAGTTTCTCCATTACTAATAATATTCCAATTCTAAGTTTTATTTTGCTGCCAGAAATATTGTCTCATGCAGCAGAAATGCTTAATCATTATAGAACTTTATTTCCTTTAAAATGAATTAGTGTTCTTATGTGACCAAAAAATGGTAAAAATTATAAGACCTATCTTATAGTATGATCCTGTATTCATGAACATTTCATACATTTGATGCCTGAGTTTCTTATTTTGGTGTCTCAGTTCTTTCACACCAATCACTTGTGAAACAATAATTGTAAATAATAATAATAATTAGAGGCTTCAACAACCAGATTCACACACTTTAATAACAAAGTAGTCTACACTCTGAAAAACCTTTGATTCCAGGTATGACTTGAAAACATCAGTTGTGAATTCAGAAATACAGTAGGTAGCCCTAAGGCTCCATGCCTTTGGCATCATTTTTTCATAGATTTCATAGATATTAAGGCTAGAAGGGACCTCAAAGATTATCAGGTCCAGTCCCCTGCCCCAGGGGCAGGAAGTCAGCTAGGGTCAAAGGATCCCAGCAAGATAAGCATCCAAGCATTTCTTAAATAAGTCCAAAGTAGGTGTCTGAACCACTTCTATGGAGTCCATGCCAGGTCTTGGGGGCTCGGACCATAAAGGAATTTTTTTCTTGTGTCCAGTCTGTCAGAGCTAAATGGTTAAAATGTGCTTTGGCACAGCTGCGTCTCAGCACGATGCGAGTACCCGGTGCAGGGATTTCCCCTGCGGCGGGAAAGAGCCCTTGGTGCAAAATCAGCTCCCGCCAAAAGCTTGCAGCTGCACCATTATGTGCATGCTTTGGATTGGCCTGATGTAAATTATGCACATGTGGCGGCTAGCAATTGGATCGCTAGCCGTATAAAAGGCTTGGGAAGTATCCGCCAAGTTGGAGAAGAGCTCTGCGTGCACATTAGGAGAGATCCCCTCATGTATCCCGGAGCCACACTGGAGGCCTGATCAACCACCAATGACTCCCCGTTGACGAATTCCCGACGTACCCTGTACCCTCAGCATCGCTGTGCCACTCGGTTTTTCTACTTTCTGTTTCTGCAACTCTACAGAGTACGCCTACACTGTATACTTCGACACAAGTCCCTGTATTGCAGCTTTGTAGGTAAAGTTTTCTTTTGTAGCCATCGAGAATACTGTACCTAATTCCATGCCATTGGCGGCCCCATTCCGGCCAATTTCTTGGCCCCCGCACAGTCTAAAATGGTCTTGTAGGAGTTTATGACCATTGGTCCTTGTTTTTCCTTGAGGCACTCTAGTGAGCAGATGTTCTCCCTTATGTACTTACAGATAGCCACCAGGTCCCCTCTGAGCCTGTGCTTTTCCAGACTGAAGAGTTCCATGGCTCTCAGCCTCTCTTCATAAGGCCTATTCTCTTGCCCTCTGATCATGCACGTGGCTCTCCTCTGGACTTTCTCAAGCTTCTTAACATTCTTCTTGAATTGTGGAGCCCAGAATTGGATGCAGTATTCCAACTGCAGCCTCACCAAAGCCAAGTACAGTGGGAGGATCCCCTCCTGAGATTTACTTGACAAGCATCTATAGATGCAAGCCAGGGTTTTGTTTGCTTTACCAACTGTGACATTGCATTGGTGGCTCACCTTCGTCTTATGGTTAGTCATGACCCCAAGTCTCTTTCAGCAGTGCAGTTAGCAAGTGTAACACTGCTGAGCCTGTAACTATGCTGGGGGGGGGGGTGTTCCTGAGGTAGAGTACTTTCCATTTATCTGTATTGAATGTCATCAGGTTTGTGTCCACCCATTTACTAAGTTTATCCAAGTCAGCCTGGATCACTAGCTTGTCCTCGGGTGTGGACGCTATGCCCCAAAGTTTAGTGTCTTCAGCAAACTTAGCCAGTGCACTTCTGACACCCATTGTCCGCATTGATGATAAAGATGTGTCCCAGGGGAAGGAGCCCTGAAAAGAAGAAACACTTACTCCCGCAGGGAAGAGCAAGCTGTGTTGAGGAGAACCACCAGTGCGGTTTATCAGCCACTTTTATTGCCAGCTGGTGCTGGCACTGGCAGATGACATAATAAAAAACTGCTGCCCGATGGATTTAAAAGCCAATGGTAGGAAAATGGCTAGAGGGGCGACTGGGGTGCTGAGAGGCGAAGGTGCTCCCCAGCCAATGTTCCAGGGAAGCTGACAGCCCCAGCAGGGGCGAGATGGAGATCCCTTTGAAGGGGTTTGCACCACACTGGTGGAGCCCACCACATCAACCAGCAGAACAGCCAAGAAAGAGAGGGACGATGTCAGGGGACCAGAGACAGTCTAAGACGGTGGACCTGTGAGTGGGGTGGGCAGAAACATACTCCCAGACCCCTTTGTAATTTTTTTCTTTCTTTTTTTGTTTTGTTCTTGACTTATCCTATCTTGGAGGGTGCACGGAGGGCACCCCCAGCCAGAAAGACCCTCCACGGGTCCAGGGCCATGGAGAAAGATTGAGGCCAGTTTGCACAAGAGCCTCAGAGAAGAGGGGCGAGAGCAAAAGCAGAGATAATTGTATGCCCCACAATTTTCGGGAGTAGCTGAGCTGAGAAGCGGGCCAGTGACCCATCATCCAGCATCCTGGAAGATTGGTGTTTGGTTGGGGTGTAAGGGAGGTGGAGCCCCAAGAACACCACCAGTGAGGGATACCAGGAGTAGCGAGGAACCCCATTCCAGGAACATATAGAGTCAACCCACAGCAGGCGACTGTCAGGGCTCCCCTCAGGGTGGAGCATTACCCGATGCCTAAGTTCTGGGGACACACCCTTCGGATGGGTCCAAGAGAATGCTCAAAGGCTGCCTGTGACCACCTATTTGAAGTCTAATGGGGACAAGATGTTAAAGAGAACCAGTCCAAGGACAGAGCCTTGGATATGCCACTCGTCACGGAGCACCATAATGGTTCACTGCCATCAACCACTACACTCTGGGTCTGACTTCAGAGCCAATTTCCAAGCCATTGGACTGTGGTGTAGCTAAGGCCACAGTTGGCTGATTTTTTTCATGAGGAGGTCATAGGATACCAGATCAAAGGCTTTTGTAAAGTCCAGATATATGATGTCAATCTTTTCTCCCTTGTCCAGGTCATATGTCACCTGGTCATAGAAGGAGATGAGATTGGTCAGGCAAGACCTACCCATGACAGACCCATGCTGGCTATCCCTTAGGATGTTGCCTTCAGCTGGCTTATCCAGAAGGGTCTCCTTGATAATTTTCTTGAGACTCTTACCAGGGATTGAGGTCAAGCTGATTGGCCTGTAATTCCAGGGATCTACTTTCCGCCCTTTCTTGAAGATGGGTACCACATTGGCCTTCTTCCACTCTTCAGGTATGTCACCTGAGCCCCATGAGTTTTCAAATATTTTTGCCAATGGTTGGGCTATGACACTTGCCAGCTTCTTGAGTATCCTAGGGTATAACCTATCAGGACAAGCTGACTTTAAGTTGTCCAGCCTCTCCAAGTGATCCTTTACAAGATCAACTTCGATGCTGGGTATAAATACGCCCTCACCCTGGCTGTCCCACGTCTCACTAGGCAGGGCAGTCCCATTGGACTGATGAAAGACCAGCGTGAAGTACCCATTAATCAGGTTGGCCTTTTTGTGGGTGTCGGTTATCAGCTGTCCCATTTGGTTCAGCAGGGGTCCAATGTTACCCTTGCTTTTTTTCTGACTCCCTACATAGCTGAAAAAGGACCTTTTGTTATCTTTGATATGTGAAGCCAGATGAAGCTTGGTTGCAGCCTTGGCTTTCCTGATCTGCTCCCTGCAGGTATGGACCAGTGCTGAGTACTCCTCCTTGGTGGTAATACCAGCCTTCCATCCTATGCAAGTCTCTCTTTTGAGGTGTAGGAGGTCCTCAAGTTCCCTGCTGAACCAAGGGGGTTGCTGAGCCCTTTTGCTACCCTTCCTCCGAGATGGGATGGTCATCCCTTGTGCTCCTCAAGGATCGCGCCCTTGAGGAGCAACCACTTCTCTTCCTGAAAAGTTGTGGTCCCTTAGGGCCTCAACAACGAGTCTCCTGAGATTGTCAAAGTCAGCTTTCCTGATGTCAAAGACTTATGTGTTGCTGACTGATGTGCCACCTTTACGATGGATAGCAAAGATGATCAGCTTGTGGTCACTATCACCCAGCTTTCCATCAATTCTTAGGTAACTAACTATGTCACCCCCTTTGGCCAGTACCAGGTCCAGCAATGCTTTACCTCTCGTTAGTCCATAGGCTTCTTGAGCCAGGTAGAGCTCATCCATGAATGTAAGGAAGCTTTGTGATCAATTGGATTTTGCCGAGTGCTCTTCCCATGAGATGTCTGGGTAGTTAAAGTCTCCCATGACAACCATGCATTGAAAGCATGCAGCCTCAGCCAGTTCCTTAGTGAATTCCTGGTCCAGCTCTTGTTTCTAGTTAGGAGGTCTGTAGTAGACTCCTACCATGTTATCCTCTGTGCCATGTTCCCCACATATTGTAACCCAGAGAGAATCCAGTCATCCTTCCTGGGTGCCAGTGTCAGTTTGAAGGGACGTATAGCTGTCCTTGACATAGAGAACTATACCCCCATCCCTTTTATCTGCACAATCTCACCTGTACAGGGTATAGCTATCTATACCTGTGGCCCAGTCATAGGTGGAGTCCCACCGGGTCTCTGTTATCCCTATGAGGTTGTAGTCATTCTTGTTTAGCAGGAGGACCAGTTCCTCCTATTTATTCTCCAAGCTCCTGGCATTGGTGTACAGCCAGGCAAGTGTCCCATTAGAGGCCCCTGCCTGCCCTTCAGATCATTCTGGGGCTAGGGTAGGGGTGGGTTTCCTTAAGTGCCTTAGCCTGCTGGGTTTACAAGGGTTTCCAATGAGCTTGCAGTGGTGGTAATCCCCCTAACCCCCAGCGGGCTTGGTTTAAAACCCAGTCGAGCAAGTCAGCCAGTCTGGCTGAGAAGAGCCTCCTTCCCAGTGGAGTGAGGTGGAGGCTGCCTCTCCCCAGCAGACCACAGCTTCTCTCACCAAAGAGTGGACTGTGATTGTGGAAGCTGAAGCCTTCATGATGACACCAGTGCTGCAGTCTTTGGTTGACTACCTGAACCCATCTCCCCCCACCTCAGCCCATGACCCACAACTGGAAGGAGCGAGGAAAAGACCACCTGCACCCCTAACCACCTAAGCTCCGCTCCCAGAGCACTGTAATCTCTCACAACATGGCTGCGATTGCTCCAAGACGTGTCATTCATGCTCACATGGGTAAGGAGCATAGGGTAGTGGTCGGAAGGCCGGATAGTTAATTATAAGTAATGACTCTGGGGCCAGATCCTGCTGTGCCAGTAGAATATTTGAAGCTTCAAGTAGAGTTGCTTTATGTTGCTTTATGTTGCTTTGGTGCCTCAGTGTTAAACCAAGGCCTTACCTCAACTCTGGAGGCGTCTTACTGCTTATATGATTCTCATATCATAAAATGTAGACCTGCACACTTGCTACTGTACTGCTTTCTTCATCCTTCTACTACTAGCATTTAAACTTTTCCACAGCCATGTAACAGGGTGGTATAAGGATCTGAATGGAAAACAATGAAACAGAAGGGATACAACCAACCCACCACTATGTTGGAGTGAGCCTCAGCAGCTCTTGCTGCATGTAAAGAGGCCCTTTGGCAGCCAGCATCAAGTACAGCCATTTTCAGTTTACTCAGCTTTAGGCAGAAGCCTAATGTGGTGGCTGTATGCTCACCTCGAGTGCACATTCTAGCCTTAAGTGTAGGATCTTGCCAGGTATACATTCATATCCAGCATTTTTTGTTTTTATAGCCCTAAGCAGAAACATTTCTCTTGTTAATTTTTTCCAACCTGAACGCTGAATTGGATGCTACAAGGTCTTCATAACCTTTTGGTTCTGTAGGAGACTTAGCTTTCAAATCCTTAGGAAAACCTTGTTTTTGGTAGCCTTGTTGCTGAAATGGCAGTACATCAAAACACGCTTTTACCTTTTTTTAAATTTTTCATAGGGAGAATCATTGTTCTGTGTATCGTGTCTCAATTTCTGCCGATTTTCTTCCTCAGGAGTGGAAAATTGCCTTTCATTTCTTCACCTCTTCCCGTTTCAATTAATCCAAGAGATGACTACACACTGTATGATTTCATAGTCTTGCTGTTTTGTATGCTCACTTGCTATCCTACCCACTCTTGATTTCATTTAAAGTAGACCAATGCTGCTAGAGTTTCAATTTCTAATTCATCTGCTGTTGAAAAAGTTCACCTCTGACATTCACCATATTATTTAGCTCAAGTGGCATAGAGACTCACATTTAGCCAGAAGTTGATCTGGTTCATTTGGAAAACAGAGAATTATTTTTCCCTATAAATGATACTTGCCTGATATGGTCACTCTATAAAGCCCCAAATAAAATTCCTTTTTGTTTTTGTTGATTTCTAGATACTATTCTTTCCTTCACTTCTACTTCCAAAGTGCATCTTCTTAGGACAAATTTTGACAAATAAATTTAATTAGCTCATCCAGAGCAAGAGTCCCTTTATTTCTTTAGCTGCCTGCAGTTTCCTAAAAGATCTTGTCTTACTTCCAATGAAGCTAAGAGGAGATTTGCCATTGAATTTAAAACAAAGTCATAGTACAGCCCCATGTGTGTCTTGCCTACCAGCTTGAAATAGTTTCTGTTTAGGAATTTTGGTATTTGCAGTTAGGAACAGGAGGCTGGAGAAAACTTGTCTCGGGCCTCAGATATTCTGTATTTTTGTGAGTCTGTGATCAAGTGCGACATAAAAAGGAAACCAAGAGGGTCTGGCAAACTACAAGCTGGTAGCTTCACCTCAGTCCCTGGAAAAATAATGGAGCAGAACCTGAAGGAATCCATTTCTAAGCACTCGGAGGAGAAGAAGGTGGTTAGAAACAGTCAGCATAGATTCACCAAGGACAAGTCATGCCTGACCAACCTGATGGCCCTCCATGATGAGATGACTGGCTCTGTGGATGTGGGGTGAGAAGTGAATGTGATATAACTTGGCTTTAGCAAGGCTTTTGAAGCAACATTCTCTAAAACAAGGTAAGGGAGTATGAGCTGGATGAATAAACTGTAAAGTAAATAGAGAACTGGTTGAATGATTAGGCTTGAAGGGTAGTAATCAATGGCTTGATGTCTAGTTGGCAGCCAGTGTCAAGGGGAGGGCCTCAGGAGTCAGTCCAGGGCCTGGTTTTGCTCGATGACTTTATCAACAATCTGGACAATCAGGTGTAGTGCACCCTCAGCAAGTTTTCAGGTGACACCAACCTGAGTGGAGTACTAGATACACTGGAGGGTACGGCTAGGATTCTGAGAGACCTCGACAAATTGGAGGATTGAACCAAAAGAAATCTCATGTAGTTCAATAAGGAAGTGCAAAGTCCCGCACTTAGGAAGGACCAGTCCCATGCACTTGTACAGGTTGGAGACTGACTGGCTAAGCAGGAGGTCTGCAGAAGAAGACCTGGGATTTACGGTGGACAATAAGCTGAATATCAGTCAGTGTGCCCTTATTGCAAAGAAGGCTAACAGCATACTGGGCTGTAAGAGCATTGCCAGTTTTGGGTTCCTCACTACAGAAAGGCTGTGAGCAAATTGGAGGGAAGCCGGTAAAGGGCAGCAAAGATGGTTAGGGAGCTGGGGTGCATGCTTTCTGAGGAGAAGCTGAGGGTACTGCACTTATTTAGTCTAGGGAAGAGAAGACTGAAGGGGATTTAATAGCAGCCTTCAGCTCTCTGAAGGGTGGTTCCAAGATGATGGAGCTGGACTGTTCTCAATGGTGGCAGATGACAGAACAAGGAATAGTGGTCTCACGTTGCAGCGGGGGAGGTTTATGATAGATAGGAGCAACTTTCTTATGAGGAGGGTAGTAAAGCATTGCAAAAGGCTACCCAGAGAGGTTGTGGAATCTCCATCTTTAGAGGTTTTTAAGGCCTGCCTAGACAAACCCTTGGCTGGGCTGATCTAGTTGGGGCTGGTCCTGCTTTGAGCAGGGAGTTGGACTAGAGATGATGTCCTGAGTTCCCTTTCAACCCTAATTTTCTATGATTCTATGATAAGCTAAAGCTCATTTAGTTAAGGGCAGATCCTGTCCATTGGAGAATCAGCTACATGTCCTGCTGTGGCTATTTTGCACACTAGTGATAATACCAAAGGACCATAAAGTTGGTGTAGTAGTTGGTCGTGGATGGATCATCACAACAAAAGGTCATCCTTTTCCAGTGGCATAGAACTAATAATGGCTTCTGTACTTTCGTACATTTGGGAGCCAGCTCAAAATATGAAATCTGCATTAACGTATGTCACATGCAAAACTAGTCAAGGAGCAGGAGATCACAATGATGTCTTCAAGCTTAATTTGTCGGGGGGGAAATCTGAGCTATTGTTAATAGGTAAGAAAAAATAATGAACCCATTCCTGTCAACTGAAGGACTGATCGCAAATCTCCCTCTATGCTTGTATTTCCTAAAAATTAAAATGAAGTGTAATGGTTAACAATCAAACAGCTTCAGGAAATACACTATTGAGAATTAAAACATTTGAATTGTGTCTTAAAAGCAGTGAATGCACTACGAGCACAGCAACATCATATTTATGGTCCTTGTAGTTCAGCGTATAGCACGCTGTGAACCTTTTCCATCTACTCAGAGCCATACCAAGGCCCTATTTCTGTACTCTGTATGTTGCAAGATTTAATATTGACTATTAGGATTAATAGGTACTAGTGTCATCTTTATTGCAATGTCTGCATCTGCCTACCAGACTAAGCATTTTGAACAACTATAAGCCTTTTTGTTCTATATTTGTACAGCACCTAACGCTACACAGACCTGGTCTATGACTGAGCTTCTATGTATGACCATTATACAATGTCATGATGATGATGGCACCAACAATATTCTGTTATTGCTAACAAATTTTAAAACAAGCAAGGGATTTCCCCTCTAGAAAAGCTAATTTAAGCATTCGTGGTTGCCATTACTAACAAATAAAAACTATTTCTAAATCAAGATTACACATTAAGATCCTTTAACAGTCCTTTTCTCAACTTAAATCTTCCACTGAAGTCAGTGGAAGCTTAACCTGGATACAGACTGCATATTGGGTTCTTTATCATTAATCCAAAAGGTATAATAGTCAGGGCAAAGCTACCTCTTGATATATAGTAAACTACATTAGTCCCGTTAGGAAACACTCTGAAATACTTTTTTTGAGCTAGCAGAAGTATTTTTTTATGATCTTAGCCCAGAACTGATAAAGGGACTTTTTTTAAAGGTTGTGAATGTTGGATAAGTGACAGAGCCATGTTGCTGGTAGCTCTGTTAACTGTTTAAAATATTGGTGCCAATGTTTTGTCAGGTGTGGGCTTCTCAGCATAAGCCAAAGCTGTGATAACCATGGAAACTGTTCAAGTGAAGTGTATAAGCAACCATAATATTTTTTAAAAAATCATTTACTCCACGGAGTTTCAAATGTCATGTAGTAAGTGTAGTTTTTACAATTACTTGTTCATTTTATTAAACAATAAAATATGTGGTATTAAGGTGCTTACGAAGGTATTTCCTATACATTAGATTATGTAAGTAGCAATCAAAATTTTTATAACTGATTTCTCAACTGAACGCATGCCAAGAATGTCAGAATGGTTGAGAGTTTAAACTTGTTTTTAAATAGCTTCCTAATCCAATTACTTATTGTAAAGGATAGTTCATTTTTAACTCAGTCATATACTGTAAAAGTATTTGAAAAATGAAGGTATATATGGAACAATATAGAAACAGATTGTATATGCATACAGTCAGGGTCCTAACCGAGCAGCTGGGCACCTGGGACAGCTTCACACACGGAGGAAGCGGTGACTTCCTGTTGCTGCTTCCACTGTTATAGGTTTACAGCAGTGACAGCAGCTAGTTTTTTCACGTTGCCCCCACTTTGCCCTTTGGATCCTGGGCAGCTCTCCTGGTCACTTCACCCTAGTTATACCACTGCATGCAGCTCTGCTGCAGGTAGTTACTCTAGTAATTACAGACCATGGTGATCTTGTAGTCAAGGAACTGGAGTTCTGCTAATGGCAGTAGAATTATGACTGGGCTCAAAATCTCTCCGAAAGTGTTAAAGATGATCAGCAAATATTACACCTAAATCTGCCATTTCATATATATCCGTGTGTGTGTGTGTGTGTGTGTGTGTGTACTGTAAACTTGCAGCAGGCTGTGTGCTGGAGGTCTGAGCTTTTTCATTGTTGCAGTATAGAATAGAATTAAGTCCTGAACGCCTCTAATAAAAATGGTATGTGACAGGGCATTTCAGGCTGTGTTTAATGTATTATTATTTCACATATGCAAGTTAAAGACCTTGTAATGTTCATCACTTCTCACTCAAAATGACAGTGTGTGCTTTACTGATGTTATTACATAAGCACAGGAAAACTCCTGGAGATGCAGAATATAGTTTTCTCTTGTGTAGATTGTGGTAAGCTCAGTCTTACTTTTAACTTCTTCAGATATGTCCATTAAAGCAGGAGACACACTGATGCTGTTGGTTCTCTCAGAGACCAGGGAGAGCTTGATTAGAGCTGATGAAATTCACGATTCCAAGAACCTCATGGATCTCAGAGAGCTACCTGGGGATGCAAAGCTGCAAGTCAAATGTCAGTGTAGATAATCCTATACTACACCTTGGGCAATTATGCAATTATGTGCCCATGCGCTTTTGTGCATAAAAGGTGTGACTAAGCATAACTGCATAATTTTGCATAATATAACCTGGGTGGGCTCTGTGCCTCCACATCCACTGGACTCCCAGCGCTCCAACCGGGGCCCCATGTGGAGGCACCAAGCGCAGTGGTGTGTGACTGGACAAGTGGGGAGGGGAACACCTGCCTGCAGAAGTGGGGGGTGGGTGTGGGGTTTGTGGGTGGACGTGGGCTCCACTGCTACACACTGCCCCTCCATAGTGCACAGCACCTTCTGCTGGTGGCAGTAGCAAGTGGTGGGCCCTTAGGGTGCTCATGGCCGCAGCAGGTAGAGCTCCCTGGCAGCACCCAGCTCTGTGCTGGCATGGAGCTGGCCCAGCCCTCTGGGATGCACCTTCACACCAGACCGTGCCAGCATGCGGAGCTTGTGGCACTGCAGGTGGGACCTGCGCACCATCAGGCCCAGCTGGCCTGGCTCCAGCAGGAAGCCGCACATGGAGGCATGGAACTTGCCTGGCTCAATAGCACGTGACTCCCTACAGCTCCTTTGGGCCAGGCGGTTCCATGCCTCCACATGGGGTTTCCTGCTAGATTGCTGGATGTCCCACATGGAGGCACAGAGCCAGCCTAGCCCGGCCTGATGGCACACAGCTCTTGCCTGCAGTGCCACAAGCCCGATATGCTGGCCCGGAGCCAGCCCGGTCTGGTCTGAAGGTGCACGCCAGGCTGGGCCAGCTCTGTGCTGCCATGTGGAGCCGCTGGAACTCAGCACATAATTTTGAATTGTTGTATGCATCATGTGCCCTGAAATGCCCTGAATATTATACCTTTTGGATTAATGATAAAGAACCCAATATGCAGTCTGTATCCAGGTTAAGCTTCCACTGACTTCAGTGGAATATTTAAGTTGAGAAAAGGACTGTTAAAGGATCTTAATGTGTAATCTTGATTTATCATTTACTGTGGAGATGGGGACGTTTCCTATATAACTATAGAAGAGACCATACCACTCAGAAACAGATTAAATCCACTTTCCTAAACTTTGAAACCATGTAACAGAATATATATTAAGGAATCGTTGGCACTTGTGTGGTCTACATCATCATACTATCCATCTTGTAAATTTTTCAGTTCATAGCATAATATGGGGGAGAGGGGGATGGATCCAAGACCAGTAGTCTTTGTCCTGCCTTTGTATGGGGGCACAGAAAAAGCTGCTACTGCCAATGGCATCATGACATCCGCCACTGTCCCATGCATCATAGCTGTCTTGCCATTCCTCTGTTTTCAGTGTACTCTTCCTTATAGGAAAATTGTGAATCAGGAAAATGCTAGCATGCCTATTTTTCAGAGGAACAGAAGGCACAGAAAGTCCGAGGGGTTTATTTACAGTCACAAAGGACATCTGTGGTAGAGCAGGGAGTTAAACACAACTCATCCGACTCCTATGACCCCTTACAAGTAGACCATGCCTTTTGTAAGGTAGGTGCATATTATATACAGAATGTGAAAGTATGTAGGAAGCAAATATTCCCCTTTAATCAGTGCCAAAGTCTTTTGACACACATAGCCATGAAGTCTTTGACTTTAAAGTGTTAAATGTGTTGAAACAAACATATTTGAGAGAGAGAGAGAGAGAGAAGTACAGGGAGGAATTCAGTCCCCAATTGGTGTTTATATCTATGTTAGCGATGAGACAGGTGTTTGTGTGTAAGTCACAGTAGGTTTGCAGAATTTTACACGAGACTGTTCACTCTAGCTTTCTGCCTAACTGGGACGTACAGTTTACTTTTAAGAACAACAGTGGGCCATTAGGTGCTCTTCTCCTTATCTCAGCCTGAAAAAAGGATTCTTCAGGCTCATAAACTCTCTACACATGAGATTGATTTGCTGTGTTTCCAGCTGTGACTCTAGTGCTATTCAAAAAACAATATGCAGTGTAAGATGTACAAAATGTAAAAGGCAACTTGGCCCAATTAAAATAAGAACCAAGGAATACGAATCTCGTTCAAAAATGCATCATTTTTCCCTTTCATATGCAAACGTCCCAGTAGTTGAAGACTGAATAAGCACCCATCAGGAGGTACAGGAAAAAGACTTCTGATCTGGAAACCTGGGAAGATGTGGAGAGTTTCCCTAAGGAGGAGGAAGAAATCGTGTAGGCCCAGCCTTGCTTTGTGAATTGGATTGCATGAGAATTGATGGTGTCATAAGAGATACCTGACGTAGCTTACAACAAGCAATGTATTGATGGAAATAAAACCAGAATCCAACAATTGATTCCAGTAACATCTCTCTGAATGGCACGCGGCGCTGAGACTTAGGCAACGCCTCAGATCTCTGGGGGTCTTTCTGCCTTCACAGTCCAGCTGCCATAAACTCAGTTCTCACTGCTATGTCTTCTAAGTATGTTGTGCTAGTGATGAGATTGGGAGAGTTAAGGGAAGGTAAAATGGAAACTCTTTCCAACTGGAAGGAAAAATAAGTCAGTTAAGCATTTTCTTTAGCCCTCCTCTGACAAGTTCTACCTTTCCAATTCAGTTTCTTTAGGAAAGATTTAGCAATGTGCACAACAAAGGATCTCATAGTGAGGATTCAGCTGATACTTCCCCTTCCCATCTATACAAAGGACTATAGTGATAAGAGCATTTTCTGTCACACTGTTAGAAGTACTTTTGTAAACCCCATTCTAGAAAGCCTACGGTACAAACTGGGACATATCGCTAGGGATCTACTCAATTAGTGATTTTGTGATTTTCGTGGAAACTGAAAAAAGGCAGGTTTTGCAATCTCTGTGAAAAATGGCCTTTACCCCCAAATTTTGCATGGAATTGCTGAGGAAAAAAAAAGTCTAACTAAAAACAAGGTCTCTCCAGTGGGAGCCAGTGGCCTGTGCAGCTTGGCCTCGCAGTTCACTGGAGGGAGGGAGAAAGCCACCAGCACGAAGGGGAGCAACCAGGATTGCAGCCGCCACATCATCCCTCCACCACTGATCGGCTGGGAGAGCTGCCTTTTGTGCGGCCGTGCCCTTCTCCATCAATCAACGGCAAGGTGTGGGGCCACAGGAAGGGCAGCTCTCTTCAGCAAGCAGTGGCAAGAGATGGAGCTACATGAAAGGCAACGCTCTTGGCCAGGCAGCGGTGAAGGGCAGGGCCGCCTGTTGAGGGGAAGCTTGTCGCAAAAAGACTGTTAAAAAGGTGCTGCAAGTGACCCATGATTTTTGCTTCACCTCCACGTGCTTTAAGTAGATTCCTACCTATAATACTATTTAGATAATTAAATCACATCTATCGTGTTCATCCTTTTATACATGCAGTGTAAGGAAACAGTATTAGCAACACTGAAAGGATGGATTTGTGATTCAGGCAGTGATGTGAAACTCTGGTGTGAAACTCTTCAATTACTGTTTCTGCCGTTGAATTCCTTGGGGAAATCATTCAGTCTGTCTGGGCTTTAAGTTTCTAGTCAGTGAAATGAGGGTAATAATCTTTCCTTTTCTTCATCTGTTCATCAGTTTGGATTGTAAGCTCATCAGGAAGGGGATAGCTCTTGCTGCATGTTTGTACAGTACCCAGCACCTTAAGGTTTTAATCTTGGTTTGAGCCTGCAGGGCGAATTATAAAATAAATAAAAATAAAACTGAATATTCTTATGAATCATTAAAGATAACTAGGGTCCTTTCTACAAAGACTGTATCAAATTTGCTTTGATATGGAACAGATGCAAGCAGGATCCAGGGTGTGCCACCATGGTGCCCTAAGCAACAATGGGTGTGCTGCTAAGAAACAAGCCGTATCCCCTTGCATCCATGGCACGTGGCACAACTTTGCAGAGCAGCCAGTATGGCATGGCCTTGGCACTATGCTTAGGGTCTTCTGGTGCATTCTGAGTGCCACACTTAGCTGTCTACAAACTTGTATGCCTGAGCATAATCACAGAAGGCCTGAGTAGCCAGGGCTTATTTCTTGGCGGTATGCCTAATCTCACTCAGGTTGTGATCCCTACATGGGCACACAAAATGGAATGAGAAATATCAAGGAAAGGAGATGCACTAGATACCATGACCTTCATGCTATGCCCATGAAATCAATGGGAGCCTTTCTGTTGGCTTCAGTAGGCAATGGTTATAGATGTAACCTTCTAGCACAGTGTCACCAGGTGTAATTTCTAGAAGTCTTTTACCCTTCCACTGTAACCCCAGTGATCTGTGTCTAAAAATGTTTTCTTATGCAAGCAGAAACATAATCCTATCTTTGAATAAATCTCATCATGGTCATTCTGCAGGAACTTTGTCAAAAAAAGTACATGTATTGATGTCTTTAGGCTGCCTCTTGTCATGAATTTGCCAAGGAGAATGCTGGCTTGTAAAAAGTGAGCATGTTGTAAAAGATCTTCCAGCTTGCATATTGAGGAATGGAATGAATGATAGGAGTGGTTCTTGGGGGTGAGTGATAAGCACATTACATATTATATTATATATGTTAGACTGTAAGTATACACATAACTTGCTGGCTAATAATTAAACACGGTTTTAAACTTTTTCTTGGTTTGTCAACATCACTTTTGCCCCGCTTTTCATGGGCAGTGGTAAACTGCATACTTATGTGAATAAGGAGAAGCACCTTGGAGTATTTACATACTGGTGTAAACATTTGTAACCCTGCAGCTTTGTAAAGGACTTGATCCAGATTTTTGAGGAAGTAACTTCTTTTTTGTATTTATTTAAACGAGGTTTTTCAGGTCACTAAGTATTAAATAAATCTAGTTAAATAGGAGTTGTGCACAGTGGAGAATGGAGAGTTCCCTCACCACAAACTTTTTTTCCAGCCTTCACCCATTCCATTCTTGAGAACGCCCTCATCTACCCCAGCAGGAAGATGGCACAAAGACTCACGTAGCCTTTATGAACTCTTAACTATTCACACCCCAAATCTTACCCTGTTTATGTGGAAGGGAACTTTTGCAGAGTGTAATGTCCTTGTTCTTTACTCTTCAGTGTTGTCTTTAGTACTGGCCAATGCTGAGTGCCTTAGAAAAATATGTAAAACATCCATTATGCATGGAAGACCTTGCCTGTAAGGGAGACTTAAATTAAACTGATTTTGAGCCAGTTATGGTAAATCAGTGTGAACTGAAGAGCTATAAATGATATCTGGACATTTTTATTCCGTGTGTAGGTAGCTTTTTTAGTTTATCTCAAAGCAGTTCCCTCTTGACTCACGCTACACTGAAATAAGCATAATTTAAAGTCATTTAAGAATGTCTCCACAAGATTTTACACTTAAGTAAACTATAAAGTTGGTTTCAAATTAACTTATGTGGCTGACAAGCAGTTTGGAAAGTTGGAGAATGAGCAAGAGAAACAAGAAACGAACTGTGAAGGGCAGCTAAGGTTGTGGACAGATGTATAACTCCTATATCGTTCACACTGTTACAATATTATCATTCAGGGTAAAGTGACCTAAATGATTAACATATTAAAATGTGTCCATTGACTTAAATTGGGCTCTGCAGGTGAATTCGGCCTATGCATTGTGTAGTATACTAATATGCATAGGAACTGAATGATGAAAGTGAATTTATCTTTTTTCTTAGCATGAACACTGGTGTAGCTGGTAAATTGAGCTTGAGCACTGTGAACAATATGTATCTTTATACTTAGGGAACTAAAATGTTTCTTGATCATATTCTGACACAGTGTCCTTGGCGGTCTAGATGGATATTGGCTGCCACTTACACAAACTTACTATGCTGTGTCTTGTTCATGGTTGCAAGGGGCTTTTGGATCCAGCAGTTTTTGCACACCACAAGGTTGGGGCTTTGCTTAGCAGCAACAAGTTGTTCTTGCTGTCTGGAGCTCAGCTAAAAAACAAGTACAGAAGCTCTAGAAACCTCTCTGGTGGCAGTTAGAATAATTGCAGTCCAAAGCACAAGGGAGGCTTGATTGTAATATGTACCAATAGCAATGGTAAAAACAGATATGGCTTTATAAAAAAATATCATGCTGTAATAGTCATATTAGTAAGTTAGCCATTGGTCCTTACTAAAATCAATGAGGTAAGAACTGGCAAACATGTCACAACCATATCAGCTAATTCTGCGACAAGCACGTGGATATTTAATGCAGAATTGCTCCACCCACATAATCAAAGAGGACTTGCTTTTTTGCCCATAGGCATATTTATGGCTGTGCGAAACAACGCTGTTCCATTTCAACTTCCATTTTGCTATTTCAAAGGGACAGTGTTTCATTTGGCTGTTTTGAAGCACTGTTCTGTTTCATTTAGTTGAAACTGTTTTCCTATTTCAATGCTATTTTGACGAGTTTCAATGCTTCGCCCATATGCTATCATGGGGAATCGTGAAAATGCCTTTAACTTTGTAATTTCTTTCCTGATTCAAATGAAAACAGTAGGGATAGTAGCCACAAAGCCTGCCAAGTTTCAAAGAGATAGATGTGGGGCTTTCTAGGGAATTGCACCTCAATGCAGGCAAAAAAGCCAGTCAGTGAAAATGGAAATAGGGGGTGAGAGGCTGGGGTTGGGGGGAAGGGAATGTAGCAGGTAAAAGTGGGGAGTCAGATGTCCAGCAGGTTGTGGTGTGTCTGTGGCAGGGCACTGGTTGTGCCTGCCACTTTAAGGGCCTGAAGCTGGCAGCTGCCAGGTGCCTGATTAAGGCAGCCATTTTGAATCTGGGGCTGCCCATATAAACAGGGCAGTTCTGCTGCTAGAGGGTCAGGCAACAACACTGCCTTGCCAGAGGGCTGCTGGTGGCATCTGGAGGTAAGGGAGGAGCTGTAGGGGATGGTCCTGGGCATGACCAAAAACTGCACCCGGGAGTGGGTGGCCTGATGGGGCTCCCAGTGGCGCAGGAGCCCCCAGGAAATGCTAGGCCAATTATCACCCCAGTGAAAGGCGGGTTGGGGCACCTTAACCCCTTGCCCCCATGACCAGGTGGGTTACCCCTTGTTTGGAGGGCCTGGAGAATGGACCCTTGGAGAGAGAGAAAAGGCCATAGACTTGCACCTTTCTGGACTTCCCCTGACTGGTCAGTGCTGGAGCCAAGACCAGAAGGGTTGAAGGGATGGGGGCCTACCGCAAGGAACATCTAAGAGCTGAGGGCATAGCCTTCCAACTGACCTGGAGGTGGGCCAGCACTAGTGAGCCAAAGATCCTGGGGCGGGCGAAAGGGGGAACCACACCTGAAGGCTGCCTAGTATGAAGGCGGATGAGACCTGCCTGAGGAGAGGAATCCAGGCAGGGTTCAATTAGGAGAATTCTGGGGCCCAGAATGGGGGGTGGTAATGATGATAACATTGAGATGCCATCTGTGAGGCTTGGGCTGTGGTGTAGGGGAGGAATGGAGCTGGAGATAGTGCCCCCTGGCGTCGAGGCAGGAAATGGGCAGCCTCCCGCTTAATTACATCTTTAACTAATTAATTAACAATAAGTCATGGCAGGTGAGACGGCGGGCGGTTAGCCCAGAAACAGGTGGGTAGGCCACAGGGAAAGTGGCCCCAAGCAGGCCTCCTGTTACAGAGTCATAATTCTAATGTCTATATTGGGTCCATGAGTTCCTGTACCTACAAGGTTGATGAAATGCAGTTCATAGGTTCGTCTGTGAAAAGTGGTTTATAAATTCAAACAAGCACTGAACCTCGCTAACCTCATCACCAGAAGCCAACTTCCTACAGCCCCAAACACACCAAATGGAGCCAGGCCATGCCATGACAAGACATGCAAAACCTACCAACAATATCTCCAGTATGGAGATATCTTCAAATACAAATGCCCTAATGGAAAATACTTGAGACAGTAAGCAGCAACTACGCACCAGAAAGAGCACACACCGAAAATCTTTCAAAGACAAGAACTCCACCTGTCTCCAGTCTCTCAGGCTTGATCCTCAAAGGAAATTTATGAGCCACTTTTCACAGATGAGCCTAAGAACTTCCCTTCAACAACCTTCTGGGTAGAGAAACTCATGGACTCAACATAGACATTGGAATTATGACACACTACAACCACTGGACATCTGACACCCCAGGTGCCTCTCTACTTTTACCTGTTACATGCCTCATCCCCTCTGCCCCAGCCTGTCCCTCACCCCCTGACACCTCCATTTCCATTTCCACTGACTGGCTTTCTTGCCTGCATTGTATGCTAACCTCTGGCTTCTTAACTATTCCTTACATCCAGGAACAGCACACACACCAACTACAGGTGCTTCCTCAGCCTGACAAAGGGTTTTTCAGCTTGAAAGATGGAATCCCAGGCAGCTAAGCTGAGCTCACCTGGAGCCTGACAACTTCTCTGCAACCAGCAAGCCTTAGACCTGTCAAAGATGTGATGGGTCTGAGTTTTCCCTAGCCAGGACTGTGAATGAGTATAGTAGCTGGAGGTTATAAGGTGCCTCCTACCTGCATTTCACCAGGGAGGTCCTCGATTCTGGCATTTCTTGTGGGCTGCCACACCACTGGTAGTCCCATCAGACCTTCGAACCCTGGCAGTGTGCAGTTTTAGTGGTTATGCCCAGGACCTAGGGCCTCCTCCTTCCCCATAGCGCCTGCTCATACCTCCAAGTTCATCTTGGCATGGGAGGTCAACAGGGACATGTTCTTCCCTGCTGACTGGTGATACAATGAGTGCACCCTCCAGCCCTGAGAGCAGGGCACTTCTGTTGTGAAATCTAAGGGTAAAAAAAAAAAAGAAGGAAGCATGGATGGAGTGAGGATGGTGGCACTGAAACTCATCTGCATGTGGAGCTTGGGGAAGCCCAGGAACGGAAGGTTCATCTTGAGGAACACCAATTGCTCCACCAAACGAGGATCCAAGGAAGTGTGGTGGGGTGTCATTACATCACCAAGAATGCTGAACACCCTCTTGCTTGGTACACTGGTTGGTGGACAGGACAGACGTTCTTGGGCAAATGTGGCCAGAGCTGGCCACATCTGGCTGCAGCTGGCCCAGTAGCCCAAGGGGTTGCACAGCAGCTGTTCCATGTCCTCGGCAAGCTAGGCAGTCACCAAGGGCTGAGTGCTACCTGCATGATAGTGGGGTCTGGTGCCTCTGGAAACCCCATCATGGAAGCCATGCCTTGGCCCACATTGTCAGGGCCTGTGGTGGAGAAGGAAACTGGCTGGTGAATGGCATGCTGGCACGGGAAAGTGGATCCCCCTCTTCCACGTCCTCCCACCTGTGCCCTGCTTCCCTGACTCTGTTTACCAGCACCTCTGTCCAGTTTTCCAGGATTCTGCTGCTGCATACTCCCCCCTTCACCTTGGAACATACTGGACCACAAGGAAACAAGCCATTTCCTGATGCCCTCCTTCAGCCGCTTCACCAGTGCCTGCACATCTGGTGACAGCAACTTGCCTCAGCAACAGCCAGGAACATTGATCCCCTGGAACTTCTCCATTTGGTTCTAAAGTTCCCTCACTATGGGGATCACCTGGCTAAGGATGTCATCACCAGCGCTGAGGGCCTCGGTGGTCTCAAGGAAGGGCTTGAGGACCACCAAGATCTAGGAGATGGTATCCCTCTCAGGTCTGTTAAGGGAGCCGCTGATCCCAATCTCCCCAAGTAAGGCCATCTCATGTATGGCCTTCTGTTGCTCCACCAGCTGCTTGAGCATCAGGTGTGTGGAGTTCCAGTGAGTTTTCCTGAATGATTTTGTGTTGTGGGATGTTCATCTCTGCCTGTTTGTCCCACAATATCTTGGCCCCCTTGATGGAAGTAGCCTGACACCTTCCTGCATTTGGAAATGAGCTTGCTGGTTCTGCTGGTGTTGTCACCGGCAGTCCTGTCCCCCTCTAAGGCATCCCTGACAGTGAGGTGCAACCTGTGTGCCTCACATTTGATGTCAACAAAGTTTGCATCACAGACCACCTTGATCATATTGTCCCTATTGTCAATGACCGTGAATCCATGGATGAGCTCGCCCTGCCCAATGAGCCACCCCTGCACCACGTGGTTCATGGACCCCATAATCTCTGGTGCTGTGTGGGGCTCATCCAGCACCTCGGCTTGAAGGAGACCTCACCAACAGCCTACCTGGTTGCACCAGTGCCCTGTGAGAGAGAGATCTGCATGATCTCCACCCCAGCTGCTCCAGATGTCTGAGGCAAAGTGTAAGGCTACCTGTGGCCTGGCTTTGTGCAGCTCCTCCCTCAAGTACTCCTTGCATGCCTCACACAGAGAGGGCACCACTGTCCCGCTGAAGATGGTGCATATGGGACCTTGGTAGGATGCGGCCATGAGCTCCATAAGCCGTCTGAACCCTGGCCACTGAACTAAGGAAGGGCTGGCCATCCAGGGCAAGCATGTCCCCAATGCTCTGGGTGACCTTGCTCACCTTTGGAATACACCCTCCCTTTGTGCCCACCTTTCCCCAACTGTTCCAGGGTGGCTTGCCTCTGCTTTGGGTAGACAGTGGCTTTTGAGAGAGAGGGGGACTTCTTTTGGGGCATACTCCCACTGGTGCCAGGCTTAGGAGGAGCAAAGGCAAGAGGGTGGTGCCTGCGGAGATGCATCAGCATCCCCGTTGTGCTCATGTGTTTTGTTCCCTTGTCCCAGCTGGTTTTGGCTTGGCAATGTAGACAGATAGGATATGTGGGATCATCTACCAGCTCAAAATGATTGCAAACTACAGTACCCCCTCACTTCTGGGGTGCAGGTGCATGTGCAGATGCTGCCTTTTCCCCCTCCTCAGCAGGCAGAGGCACAGCAACAGGAGGAGTGGACTCAGCTGAGCCACTTGCCTCCACGACCTCTACCAAAGTGCCTTCTGGGGAAGGAGACCTGCCTCTAGGGGAAACTTGAAGGGTGTGGAGCACAAACTCATCTGATTCCCCCTTCCTTACCCAGAATTTCCTTTGCAATGGCACTCAGATCCAGCTCCAGCGTCAGCTCTTCCTCTGGCACTGGAAGGTTCAAACTGGGAAATGAAATGGGGATGGAGGAGTCTGTCATGATAGTGCTGCTTGTTGTCATGGTGGTGGTGCAGTAGGGGTTATGACTGGTGCTATTGGAGGGGCTGCAGACTTAGACAGTAGCACTGCTCCCATCTCCTTGCTGCCAGTACAACCAGAAGCCTCATGTCTGCTAACTGTAGGAAAGAGGTTGCATCTCAGTTTGGGGCAGGAGGTCAGGGGGGTGCTGGTGGGACTCACAGCTCTCCCTTTACCTCCTCTTCCGCCTCTCTCTGAAGGTTTGCCAGCTGCTTTTCCAGCTAGTTTCATAGTGTGTTTGGTGAGCTGGAAAATCTGTGTGTTCTTCTGTACTGTAATATGTATTTGTTATGCACGTAAATGATTGTATGTATTTGTCATGTATGTATGTATTTATGTAATAAATAAAATATATACATGTATGTATGTGTTCCTGTATGTATTGTCTATTATAATATGCAATATATGCTTTGCTTCCCTGCACAGTGAATAGAATGCACACTGTGAGAGAAAGCACTGATTTCTTTTCTGGGGGAAAGAATCAAAATAGATTAACAAAAACAAAAAGAGGGTTTATGGGGAGGAATACATTGAAAGGAATGAATATAATAATAAAGAGTATTAGGAAAGGAAAAGGTATTGAATCCCACTTGCTGGGAACAGACTGGCTAGTGGGAAGTGATTACATTTCTGATGCTGCTGAACTGCTGGAGGACACGGCTCAGTAAGCTGACCCCAAGGAACAGAGAAAACTCAGTTAAAACAATGCTTTTATGCTGTTTTTCCATCCCCCGCAAGAGCACTGGGATTGGAAGGGACCTCAGGGAAGGATCACAGTCACTGACCAGCTACACAGTCAATATCAGCGCGGTCCTCCCCACTTCTTCTCCCTCCCTCTCCCTAGTTTCTGTTTAGCTGCAAGCAAGCCAAGCTTCGAAACTTAATACATTTCAAAACTTTCTAAACATTTTGAGTGCCCTTGTTTTGTTTTGAAGCTGTTTCAAAGCCTTTCGTTTTGTTTCAATTTCTCTGTTTCAAGCTTGAAACTCATAGAGACGGCTTCAAAACAAAACACCCATTGAAATTCCACACAGCCCTAATATTTATTTCTCAAATTGACTTAGTTAGATTCACCGGGATATTGATTGACTAGGTGGTGACAGTCTCCCTTAAAGATTTGATTTCAAATGCACAAGTTTCTCTGAATTCTGAATACATTTTTATTTTCATTTTTGCATGTTCAGCTTTGGAGGGAGTGGAGTTTTTATACACTATGTAAAAGCTGGAGAAGCTGAAGTAGAAAAAATGGCAATAGTACTGAGTCTGAACAATCTAGGTCTTCTATCCACATTTTCCACATTATTAGTACTTTTTCATTGAATTCAGTGGACTGCAGATTAGGTTTTATGTGCTTAGTTGCTTCCTGAAGAGCAGAGCATATAATTTAATTACATTTGAATAGGGTTAGGCTGATCTAAATGCCCAGTCATGCAGGTGTGATTAAATCACCCCCAAAATGCTGCACTAGATATAAGTTCACCTGAGTAGATGCACCAACTTAGGTTGAGATTTCATGAACACCTGTATGTGTTTAGAGCACAGTCTCAGGGCTGGGAAAGACCAGCCACTCATCTCAGCCCTGGAGCTGTGCTGTTCTCACCCCTCCAACTCTGCCTGTGCTGTTTTTAGCTTCCCAACCTCCACCTCCACCCCACAGAGTAACTCCTTTCTCATGGACCCCTGGACAACCACTGTCCCTCCACCTCCATCTACTCCTCCCCTCACCCCAGGTTACTTATACTGGTTTCCCCACACAGCTCCTGGGAGCAGTGAAAGGCTGGACACCTCACTTCTAGCCTACATTTGGGCAGCTTATGCCACATGAACATAGACTGGGTGCATCCATAGTCTGACACAAATTAATATGTTTATGTGAATATGTGATTAGCCATACCTCATTTAGGAATAGAATAGTTGGTTTGGTTAGGTGTAAAATAATTATTTAGATTACATAAAGCAGATGTGCTCAACCCCTGGTCCACAGGCCAAATTTGGCCTCCAGCACCATGTCATTCAACCCATGGGAACCCCATGGGCCAAGACCCTGCACACTGGACTGTGGCTCAGGGTGGCATGGGGCCCAATCCTGGTGTATAGAACCAAGCTGGGGCGGCACAAATCCTGATGCAACCTACAGACTGGACCCACACCACTCATGTGGCCTGCAGGGCCAAAACCTCTAGCATCACTGAATGAAAGTATCAACAAATGGAAAGAATTTATAAAGGTTTGGCAATTTCTCTTCACTGCGTCTTGGCTAGTGTTTGATTTCCAATAATGATTTGTTTAAATTGCATAGAATACATTATTCTGTAAGGCATGTCAAGCGTTTATTTGGAATAGTTTAATAAAAAATATCATGACTTTTGGGACAGGAGTTGCCTCTTTTTTACACTATATGTCTGAGCAGTACCTAGCACAACAAGGACAGGATCCTTGATTACCGGTGCGATCATAAGAAATAATTTGCTCT
This sequence comes from Caiman crocodilus, assembly GCA_030014935.1. Classification (NCBI taxonomy): domain Eukaryota; kingdom Metazoa; phylum Chordata; order Crocodylia; family Alligatoridae; genus Caiman; species Caiman crocodilus. The sequence goes on from JAGPOW010000229.1 coordinate 36,779,655, forward strand.
GTTTTTTTCTAGGACACTAGCAAGTGCAGGCAAGGAACTGAAGGACAATTTTTTGAAAGCGCTGGCAGAAAGGGAGGAAGCCAACCGTGGTGGGAAAATGTCTGTAAGTATATTTGTGGTGGAAATACTACAGTAATTTGTAGTTTGGAAAAGTGTGTTATTTATTTGGAACACATTGGATTATTCATGAAAGCATTTATTACTTTATTTGTTATTTAGTGTCATCTATAGTAACTCTGGTAACTCAACTAATGCATTTACTTGAGTCTATATATGTGCTCTGGGGTAGAGATGGAGCACCTGCAGCATCACATGATTCTGCATCCTGTGATTTAAAATGGCAGCAGGGGTGCTTTAACTAATGCTCATTCAAAAACCTTAAATTGAAGCACCACATTGCCATTTTGAAATGTGGGGCATTGAATATACATGATGTGAAGGCTGTTGGAGCATGCTAATTAGCATGCTCTTGTAGATTTGCAGCAGACTTAATTAACTGAGTCTGCTCTGATGCATCCTAATTAGCATGCATCAGAGCAGAGGTCCATTATGTGTATAGGTGCCCAATAAGTTTGTTCAAGGGATTCTGTGAAGACCGGAATATGAAAAATATACTAAAGCTCTAATTTTTAAACAAAATTAGTGGAAAATACAAACCAGAAATCTGCACCCTGATAAATTTAATGGTAGTGATGAAAGGTACCTTGGAAATTATACTAAGGATATGACAGGAGAATACCTGGCAAAAGCCAATATATATTCGTTAAAATAGGTAGCAGGACAAGCCCAGGACACATCATTTTTGATCCTCAGATGGGTTGAGGTCTCTTTGCCTTGGTTTTGGAAAGACTGGTGGTGGGGGTGGGGGTGTTTGCATGCACACATGTGCATGCACACACTCATGTATGTGTTGGAAGTAAGGTTTTGGCTGCAACAGAAGACTGTAAATAGGAGGTGGCAGTATGACTTGATTTAAAGTGAAAACATTAGATGGATATTGTTGACATTTTGGTGTCAAGAGGGCTGTGATGTTCCTTTAAGAACTAGGGGGAAAGTGGGGTCTCCTGGCCCTAACACCAGGGGGAAGTCAATCAGGCAGTAAGAGGTGAGAATATTTCAATGATTAAATCATTTTCAAATGATGGGTTTGTCAAGCCTTCGTGGTACCATCACTGGAATGATTTCTAGAATTGTAAAATCAAGCCTGCCTTTTTTGTCCTGATTTGGTTTCATCTTCTGCTCCTGAGCTCTGTGGACAAGGTACCATACAATATGCAGTGCATTTGGGATAGTGGATGAGAAAGAAATACTCAAGAAAGCACCACCATTGATTTGTTAGCCCTCTGAGCAGTAAGGTACATATATTTGTTAAATAAAGGCAGATAGACTGCTGTCCAGCCATTAAAGAATTGAGTTTCCCATTAAAACGGAGATGCATGGTCTCAGTTCCAGCTCACCTTGCAATATGAGTTAAAAAGGCCTCTGGTTATGTAACATGATTTCTTAAACAATAAGTATTATTGCAAAATATTAATTACATGCCTAAATATAATGAATTGCATTTAATTTGGGGTTTCAGCTCTAGCTCTGAATCTTCTGGATTTTCCTGGTTTACAAGTGACACCTGTAATATGCTTGTATGTAAATGTACATCAGAAATGTTGATGCAGAACATAAACATGTTGACTAAGGTAATACACTTAGACAAACAATGTTATAGCATTTTTTCTTTTGTATACTGAATTAGCTGCCAGAAAAGGAATTCTCTTTGGATGCAATGTGATTCTTGAACTTATACATAACACCTTTTCGTATCATTCATTGGGCTCTATGAAAATGTATTTGGGGGATACACTGAGTCCAAAAGACCATGCAGTCTGACTACTCACCAGGCCAGTCTCTCCACGGAACAGACTGTCTGTTTGCAAATATAAAACAGTCCCTAAATAACAGTTATATTACAGGATTTCTGGAGCTCCTTAGTGAATGAGAAACTTTTTTGAGTGAGATCCTCACCTCATCAGCACACCATACACTTAGGCCCAAATAGATATTTGGCACAAATGCTGCCAAAATTAGCTATTTAAGTGGTATTCCAGGCTACTGGAATGGATTTTAAGTCCTACTCCCCACTCTAGAACTGAATTTGCCCCACTGCACATGCTCAAAAGGGATCCTCTCCAGCTACTTATACCTGTTGTAACCGTATTCTAACCAGGAAGGCACATAATTTTTAGTCTCTAAAAAGGCACATAAAGTCTCTAAAATTTTACTTGCAGTAAAACCACACCTAGTTATTTGGGCCCTAGCAGTCAGTCCACTAGCCTAGAAGTTATGGCATCTGTCTGGACACTGGGAACCCCAGGTTCATGGTACTCCTTAGTCATAAGGCAGGAAGCAATGGTTGAACCTCTATATCCTAATTCTGAACAAAGTGTGCTAACCACAGTCCATGGGCTAGGCAAGGCCAAGAGCACGCCCCATTCCTTCCTATTGTAGCTGGCCTCTTTGACAGCTTAGAGCGGAAAGTACATGGAACCAAGAGAGCAAGTCTTCCTTTGTGGTTTAGTGAGATGTGTACTACCCTGGAAGGGCAGAAACTGTCCTGCTGCTGTTTACCCATTTTATCCAAAGAGTATCCATGTGAAATGCAGGAATACCATTAGGTACAGGAGCCAGAACCCAGAGCTTTCTCCCTTCCCTGTCCTTCTCACTGAGCCACCAAGGAAGGCTTCCCCTCTTGGCTACCCAGTGTTTCCTTTAACTTAACTGGTTTTCTTTAACGTAACACAGAGTCACATACATTCTAAAATCTGTGCGAGTGATGTGAGATGCCCGCTGCCCGTCTAAAAGTGGAGCTGGATTCAGAACAGTAAGTTTAAGAAAGGTTCCAGTCTTCTTCCTCACGTAAGGTTTGTGCCTGACCGTGGAAGTTAGTACATTTCCAGTCCGAGACCCAGGAAGCAGCTACTGCACCACTTATTTACAAATGAGGCATCTCCTTTCCATGTGTCTTACTTTCACAGGTCCTCTTTCTGTCCAGCAGATCCTTGAGGATGATGTGTATAAACATGAACTGGTCTTATTAAAAGTAGCTATATCCATTTGCTTAGTCAATAATTCCATTCAGAAACTATATCCAAAAATGAAAAAATTAAAAGGGAAAGTAGTATTCAGTAAAAAGTAGATTCAGCAGGTCAGTGGGGTGGGAGTTAGGTAGCTGTTTGTTTCTTTTGGGTTTTGAATTTGAAGATAAAAAATCTCTTGTTTTCATGAATAAGAATTCACATAAATTCCAGGTGTAATATAATGTAATTATCAGACTCATTCTGAAGACAGATGGTTTTTAATATCTTCACACAGGTATACATTTACAATACCTAGACCTCACCTATGTGCTGTTACATATTAAATATTTCTAATTCAGTCAAAGTGATAAAGTGCTCAGATAGGTCACATGTGCAGTAAACCTTACGAAATTGTGCAGTATGTGGGGACATATTGTTTCTCAGAGTAAGCCCCATAATTATTGGATATGCATGTTTAGGATATGGTTTAGTTAACTTACCATTTCATTACCATTATAATGATGGGATATATGGATAGAATTGGATTAGAGTGATACTGAAACACTTCCCTGGTGTTAATAATAATAAGCAACTATACACTTTGACACAAACATCACTAAACTTTGCAAAAATATTCAGATATTAGGAGCAAGTAGGTGGAATTTTCTTAGATACAATGAAAAAACCAGTAAGGATCTTCCAGCTTTACTGAAGAGAAAACAAAACTAGAATGTGTACTTCCCATCTTTATGCTCCCAGGAATTGTGATTAAGCAACTATATGAATTTCAGAGTTGGCAGAAAGGAACCTGTTGACACTTATTTTCTCCACTGAATGCTGACTCTGTAAACAGCTACATAGCCAGGCTATTTTGGCTTTGAAATGTGTATTATTGAAGCTGGTATAAAAGCATTGGTTACAGCTTGTTCCTGCAGAGCCATTCAAAAGAAACACTGTAGCTGACTCAGAAAAACCTGTGAATTAGTCAGCTTCTAATATACCCATTTCCTGTGTTGAAAACTATGAAACATAAGATTGCATTGTATATGACCAACAACATTGTGCTGACAAGATCTTTTCCCTCTTACTATTTTCCAACATCCATAAAGTGTTCCCTCTCCAGAAAAAGAAAGTATTGTACAAGTGTTTATTTCCCTTTTTAATTGAACCCATGTTTGTCCAATTAATCAATCCCTATGGAAATTACATAAGTCATGCAGGTAATCATAATTTAATTTCAAACAAATCACTTCTGTGCTCGAAATATAAAATGCATATCACATTCCATTTTACTAGAAGCAGTACAGTATGAGTGAAGTAAAACTTTGCATTTCGTCAAAGTAGATGTAATCTTTATCTGCTAGCAGCACAAGGAATAACAACCCTGATTCTTTTCACATTTAAAGAAAAAAAAATTCATTTCTTTCTTGAGTCTAGTCTTTTGGTATGTGGGTGTATAGGTCATGTCATAAATTCCTCCTTTAGTTCAAATCATTATATCATTGGTGAGCCATGGATTTGTGTAAGGGCTTAGATAGGCTTTGATAGTTTTGTAGGGTCTTGTTCAGGTCTCCTACACTGATGTGAATTTCACTCTCAATGACTACATCTTTTAAGGAATTTGTGTTGGCCTTTTCTTTGAACAAGCAGACTGTGTGTGTGTATGTGTACACACACACACACACACACAATATATATATATATAAAATACAATCTCTCTCAGAAAGTATGGCATCCTTTCTCTCTTATGGTTGACATACTCTATCTTGGCTCACATCAGCAACAGGTATAACTGACTGCAAAGAGCCAAGCGATTTAGAAAAATATAATACTACTATGGCATTCTTAGCAAACTGACTTATCTCCTAGAACTTGTTAAAACCTGTTCCCATGGAAGACTCACACTATAGCAAAGCCACTAGGTAGGGAACAGGTCCAGGTGTGGAGAGCCTGTGCATAGAGTTTCAGCACTCTGTTGCGAGGTCCATGCCTATGGTAGACCCAGCTCACTGAAGTGGAGGAAGGGACTGGGCTAGGGAATGTGACCATTAGATCATGAATCCATTGGTCCCCCAAGATGATTATTGAGGGAGCTGCTGTTTATTCATGCTTTCTTCTTTCCGGTGTTTAGCAAATATTGCCTACAAAAATAAGATTATGATGCAAGCAAGGGATGTGATGTAAAAATGGTATGTAGCGCTACCTTAAATTGTTATGTAATCTACTCCAGCTAGACATTCTATATCTAGAAAAGAACTGAATTAATTAAATGGCGAAGTACTTAAGTATATACTGTAGTAACATTAGTATTTCAGTATTAAAAAATTGGTTATAATGTGATAAGCTTTTCTGAAAATCTTACGGAAAGGAAACCTAAACTTATGTAAACATGTGCATTGTAGATTATTATGTGGGATAACAAATCACATGACTATACATTATGCATTTTCTGGAAGAAATGTGCAAGACATACTTTAGAAAAATTGATATTGGCAGGGCAAAATACATTTCTAAATAATGTCTTTCTCTCTAGTTTCATACTGAAATTTATCTCTCTAGTTTCATATTGACCAACTGGATCAATTTGCTAGTATTTAACTGACCTGGTATGCACATATGAGACTGTATACTATGAAAATGTATTGGTCTGTTCACATCTGGTGAAAGCTGGGACAGTATCATTGAGACCAGTCATGTGACTGTGACACATTATTTGAATATCTTTGGAAGGTCTAGATTCATGCAGAAGTTGAGTTGGGGCTGGTTATTTTTATATCTTTAACGTTATTGATTGTTATAAATATCTGTGTGCTCTATTCAGCTTCCATTGAAGTTGGTGTGCTTGTTTTCATTGGCTTCAGTAGGAATTATTTGATCTGTATAAAGGCAACTGAAAATCTTGGTGGGAAATGATTCCATATGTATGGAGGTAGTCTATGGAAGACTCCTTTAAAAAGTCTAAAAAGGTTTATTTGGACTTTATTTTCAATAGGTTTCTTAAATACATCAGAAGTGATACTGAATATGTTTTACTTACAAATATCATATAGTCCAGAGTAAAATTCATGGTAAGGAAATAGATGGATAATATTATAAATGTGACCACAGATCCAAAATATGTATGTCACTACTCAGTTTACAATATTTGGTGAATAACATTCAGGCATATTTAAAGGCTAGCACCTCAACTGAGAAAATTTTGCTCCAGCAGATCAGCTTCAAGAAATAATATTCTCCAAAGCTTGAAAACTCCCTAAAGCGGGTAATAGTTTGTAGTACTGTAAAATCTCATCACTGAAAACAGAAACGAAGGTGACACTCTATAAATAACCCAGACAAAAATGAGGCTTGCCTCCTTGTTCTTACAAATCATCTATCATCTGTCAGTTACAAGTTGTAAGGATTTATGCCATTTCAGAAGACTGATCCTGAACAGCAGAAAACTGAGATAAATACATTTTAATAATTTGTATGTGATAAATGATGTTTTTTGACTTTCATTTCAAAATCATATCAGGAAACATAAAATGCAGTTAATTGCAGAATAATTTACTGTAAACATTCATATCCTTCTTCCCCTTGGGAGGTAGAACTTTTCCAATGAATGCTGCTAGAATCTTTTCCTCCAGTTGGCTAGTACCCTAGGATTTTCTCACTTACTCGTCAAGGTGTATTACGTCTTCATGAAAGTTCAAGCAGCATGTCATTGATTCAGGAGTATTGGCATGGCAGAGCTTAGCAACAGGGAGGCACAGTTCCAGTGCTGATAGTCAACACAGGAGCCATCTCAGGTTTAACAGAAAACAGGGCTTTCAATTGAACTACTGAATCTTCTTTTCAAAATGAAGCATTCCAAGATGGCAACTTTTTGCTCTTTTGATGGAATTTTCTGCCTCTCACAGCCCAAGGCCTCTGAGATGCAAGTTTACCCACTTTCAGAATAACTGTATTTGTAGACATGTACTATCTTTGCAAACTGAGGTTCTTTTCTTCAATAGCTTTTAGTTTTGTATCAGTCACCAGAAAGCATATTAGTGTAAATCTGGGAGAGATCACTTGTGAATCCCTTAATAAAACTTATACATTGGGCAAGACTTTTCAATAATATACATTGAGGTATCAAAGATATAGCTTGCAGGCCAGAACCTGAGTGCAGAGCTATATCATCTGCTCACAAGGCTGGAATTTTGGTACTGGAAGGAGTGGCAGCTCTGGGGACCGCAGTAATTAACACTGATTCCAGCCCTATGATCCAGCTAACATGGCCCATGCACTGGCCCCATGCTACTCAACTGACTTGCTGGGCCAGATGGATTGGGCACCTCTGATATACATACAGTACAAGGTTTGTTATCTGGCATTTTACTAACTGGAATACTCTATGAACCAGAATTTCCAATATCTCCCCTATACAAATCCTCACTTTAGCAACCAGAATCTTTGCCGAGTCTATCTGGCATGTGCATCAAGCCCTTCTAGTTAATATCTGCGTAGGTGGAGGGAGAAAAATTTTGGGGGCGGCAGTGCGGGTCTAAGTGTGCACACCCCCTCGCAGGTGGGAACATCTGTGAGAGAAGAGTTGGGGGGAGGAACAGGGCAGGCTGCCACTGTGGGCTGGGGCCGGGCCAGTGCCAGGCTCTTCCCGTCAGGGGTGGCCATGTGGCACTCCTGTCTCAGATAACTGGAATTTTTAGTTACCTGGCACCCCTCTTACCCCACTCATGTCGCATAACAAAGCTTTTATTGTATATAGTTTTATTATATCTATATTTCTACATCTATATCCATCCATCCACATACATCATATATATGAAATAGTTATATATTTGAAATTATATTGTGTTTTTATACACAATAATTTCACTATACTATGCTACCCTTCTTTACTGGCAGCTCCTCAGATGTTTCAATGCTAGTTTTACCAACCTACAAATTTAAAGTGAATACTTGACCCTACTAAAATCAGTTTCAACACAGAATTCAGTGTAGCCAGACTTTTACCCTATCTGTATTGGTTGCACTGGTCATTAACAATACCTTCCATAACTTTATTGCAGCTTTTGGGAGGGGAAGGAAATACTGTAATTGTCTGATTTGTTTAAAAATATAAAATAAAAAAGTAATTGGCTCTGTGCCACCATAACTTGATTTCTACTATTGTGGACATGTTGAAAGTGATGGCTAAGACCTGGGACCATATCCTCTCTGATATACAGCTGCAAGTTCAGAATAACATATTCTATTGTGAATTGATACACCAAGTAACTAGAAACTAATATTGACCCTTTGTATAATTAATGATATTTTAAGCTGCAAGTGACAGATTTTCAAAGGTATTTAAAAGCACAGAGATAAAAATGTTCTAAGTAGGTTTCACAAAAGCACCACAGCAAGTTAGGCATCCAGCTCTTATTGTAAGTCAGTGGGAGTTAGACACTGAGCTCACTTAGGGTCTAGCAAGTTTTATAGAAACATCTATCTGTATCTTAAACTGCAGAAATACTTTTGTAAAACTGGACCCATGCACACTGGTAATGCTCAACAAATAACTCAGTAATGCATAGTTTAATTGAAAAAACCCTTTTCTGAACAATATTGTATGCATTTTAAGAGCCTTTAACTTCTTGCATTTAAATACTCTTCATAGACAATTACAAGGATTTTTGTGGGTGATATATGGTACTGGACCAACTGTATTGTTGAGAGAGAGAGAGAGAGGCTTTCTGGTACCCTTTCTCAGACTCTCATTCCAGTTGTATAACTGTAGTTCTGTCAGTAATGTTTAAACTGCCTTTCCTACAGTTTGTTTTCACAAGACTCTCAGCTGAGACCTAAGGAAGGGTACAGGAGTGCCTGAGAGCTTGTCTGTGTCCTTTTCAATGATAACATTGGTCCAATATTACCCACAGAAAACCTTGCCTTGATGCCCTAAGAACCAGGGAGTATCTGGTTCTCCTCCCAAATGGAGAGAGAGCAAACAGCAGAGTTAATATTGCCTTAAAGTATGCTTCAGTTTTCTCCAGACAAGAACGTACTTATCGCCTCCAAACGAGGACCTGTTCATTAGGGCTCTTTGAAATGGCTGTGTTTTGTTTCAGTTTGAATTCAGAGGGACAGTAATTCATTTTGATATTTTAGATTGCTGCCCCGTTTCATTTGGGCTGTGATTGTTTTGAAACCGTTTCAGAATTTCGATGATGTTTTGATGTTTTGGCCATAGGTTATCATGGAGAATCACAAAACTTCCTATAACTTTTTCATTTCATGCCTGATTCATATGGAACTTGCAGAGTTTCTAGCCCCTTGTGAGGCTATGAATCCTGCCAAGTGTCAAGGACATAGCTGCAGGGGTTTTCGAAAACTGTACCTCAAACTGTTCAAAACAAAACTCATGTCACTTGTGTGTGTATAGGCAGAGCTATGTGTGTATAACCAGGGGTGAAAATTGTTGGGATCCTGCCAAGTTTCAAGGAGATAGGTGCAGGGATTTCTGGGAAATTGTACCTCAAACTGTTCAAAGCAAAACTCATGACTTGTGTGACTTTATGTGTGTGTTAAGGCACTGCAGGATAAAAATTGCAGGGGTGGTAGCCCCTGTTCTCACCGTCACAACTCCACTGCAACCAGTAAGCCTCTGGCATCTTAAAGATCTTACATATCTGGACTTTCCCCAGCCAGCATTGTACGATGGCTGGAGGATACCAGGTGCCTCCTACCCACCTTTCACCAAGGAGGGTCACAGTTCTGGCATTTCCTGGGGCTGCCACGGCACTGGAAGTCCCAACCAGGCTTCCCTACCCTGGTAGGGTGAAGTTTTAGGTCATGCCCAGGTTGATGTGGGTCCTCCTCCTCCCCATATAGCCCCAGCCCTTATACCTCCAAGTTCTTCCTGGCACAGGAGCTTAGCAGGGAGATGTTGTTCTTGTCCTGCTGCTTGGTGAGAAACCAAACTGCTGCCTCCAGCTTTGAGAGTGGAGCACTAAATGACTGCCCTCATTAACACCTATCCTGCCACATACATAGCCCCTCATGCAGGCATGAGGCCTGCAAGGTTTCAGGCAGAGTGGTGCAGGGGTTTCTGTGAAACTGCACCTCAAACTGCTAAAAACAAAACTCGTGTCACTTGTGTGTGTTAAGGGGTATAGGTTGTAGGGAGGAGGTGGGAGGGGGATGTAGCAAGTAAAAGTGGAAAGGTACCTGCTACCTAGGAAGTCAGGTGTCAGGCAGGTTGTAGTGTGTCATAAGTCCAATGTCTATATTGAAACAATGAGTTTCTGTATCTAGGAGGTTGATGAAGTGAAGTTCATAGGCCCGCCTGTGAAAAGTGGTTTGTAAATTCAAACAAGCACCAAACCTCACTAATCTCATCACCAGAAGCCAATTTCCTACGGCTCAAAGCATGCAGCGTGGATCCAGACCATGACATGACAAGAAATGCAAAACCTGCTGTGGCAGCGAAGATCGTGCTGCCAGCCCAAAGGAGGGAGTGAAAAAAACCCCTGCAGAAAATAAGTGCTGGAGCAGGTGTCCCAAGCACGAGTACTTACCAAAGGACCCAGCAGGAGTAAAAGGGTAGGACATATGGGAAGCACGAACAGCCCAATTTATTAGCTCTTGCCAGTTCTGATTGGCTGGGTGTGGGACAGAGAATACTCAAAACCGACGCCCCACAGCAACTGGAAGTGGAGGAGATGAAAGCAAAAGTGAGAGGGAGACTGACCAGCAGATGTGAAGGAAGCTCTGTGGAGGAAAAACTTTATGCTAAAGGAAGAATAGTGAACGCCATCTGTCACAGAGCACTGAGGTGCCCTGCTCCTAAAGAGGGGAAACTGCTAGGGAGAAAGCTGTAGCAGGGAATAAGGAGCCAAGCTGTTGGTTGCTAGGGCAACCAGAGGAGGTCAGCTGACCAGAATGGGCAGGGCCTGGCTCCCTTATAAACCCTAGAGGCTGGGACTAGAGGCAGTTCCCTGCCAGCAGCCAAGGGGGAAAGAGCTCTCTCTCTTGGAAGAGAGGAGCAGCCTGACTGAAGGTGCAGTGTCTGACATGGCTGAGGGATGGAGCATTCCCTGGTAGGCTGGATTGTTATTATGGCTGAGTGGCTTCCATTTTGTCTTATAGCCTAGGGGCTTACGTTTGTGTTGGTGTTTGTGACCAGTGGTTTGGGTGAGGCTATTAGGGGTTGGAGGAGGCCTTTTAGCGGACCCACAGCAGCGCGGGGACCCCAGCGCTAGTGAGGGCACAGCATTCAGGGTGCATTGACCCCAGTGCCAGTGAAGGCACTGCATTCGGGGCAGCCCAGAGAGGGGCAGTTGAGAATCCCCAGTGCAGGTGTGGTAAGTCCCAGAGAGAGGGCAGCATTACTGAAAAGGCCCCAGGGAAGGGGGCAGCTCTTTGAGAAACCCTGAGAGGGGGCAGCATTGTGGAGATGGCCCAGAGAAAAGAGCACATAGTGAGATAGGGCCAGGGAGAGCCCTAGCGCTGGAGAGGGCACAGAGCAAGAGAGGTAAGGACCAGAGAGGACAAGGGGCCGGATTATAATACAGATATAACAGACGTTGTTATGTCCTATAGGCAAGGCATGGACTGCAGTGCAGGGGAGGAAATGGAGCTGCAAATAGCACCCCCTGGCATCGGGGCAGTATAAGGGCAGCCTCCCGCCAATTAACATCAATTAACCAATTAACAGTAAGGCATGGCAGGCGAGAAGGCAGGAAGTTGCCACAGGAACAGGTGTGTGGGCCACGTTTAGATTGGCCCAGTGCGGATGCCTGTCACATCACCCCAGGAGGGGTAGAGGGTCAAAAGTAAGGAGCTTTTTCCTTTTGAGACTCAGAGGAGTCTCCACACTTACCTGAAATAAAGGAGTCCAGTAAGGTGACTGGCAGAACCCAGAAATGAGCAACCATCCTAGCATCGAGCCTGCAATAGAAGAAGACATCAAAACCATGAGGGAGGGTACTGCATGCAAGAGCACTTGTGCAAACAGATGCTCTGAGCCCTGCAGCCCTCTGAGAGACACATCTGTACTCAGCAAAGAGTAGCCTGTCTGTATCCAGCAAGGAACAGCCAGCTGATTGAGCCTATTAGAATGGAACTGCAGTAGGAGAATCTGAAGAACCTTAGCTAGAAGAAAGGATAACAGCTGAGTAGTGTGACTAGCCTCCTTCCTTGTTTTCTATTTTACTACACCAAGTCGTCATGACAGGTGAGATTGGGTGGATAAGCTAGAGTAAAAACAACCTTCCCATAAACCTCGGCTGTGATACCCAGATATGCAAGCTCCAGAGAGCTCTAAACCACTTGGCACATGAGTAGGGAGTCACATGGGGGAGGGATGCTCTCACACTTGCCAGCATATCTCCAGTACCCCCAAAAACTGTGCACCAGAATCAATTACAGACAAGAATACCCAACTACCTGTGGGGGCACATTTATCACAAGAAAACCACTCTGTCTCCAGTCTCTTAGTCCTGGTCTCCAAAGGGAATTTACGAACCACTTCCCACAGATGGGCCTATGAACTAATGGACTCAATATAGACATTGGTTTTATGACACACTACAACCTGCCAGACATCCTACTCCCCAGGTAACAGGCACCTCTCCACTTTTACCTGCTGCATGCCCCTTGCACTTCCTCCCCCCTCTCCCAGCCTGTCTCTCACCCCCTGACACCTCAGTTTACATTTTCATGGACTACATTTTTTTCCTGCATTGCATACTAGCCTCTCACTTCTTTACTATTACTTCCATCCAGGAAGAGCACACACAGAAACTGCAGATGCTTCCTCAGTCTTGTAAAGGGTTTTAAACCTGAAAACCCATGCCTCGCAGATGGCATCCCAGACAGCTAAGCTGAGCTCACCTGGAGCCTCACAACTCCACTACAACGAGCAAGCCTCAGGCCTGTCAAAGATGTGATGGATCTTAGCTTTCCCTAGCTAAAACTGTGCACGTGTGTGGTGGCTGGAGGTTATAAGTCACCTCCTACCTGCATTTCACCAGGAGGTCCTTGGTCCTGGCATGTCTTGGGGGCTGCCACAACAGAGGCAGTCCCACCAGACCTCCCAACCCTGGCAGGATGCAGTTTTAGGTCATGCCCAGGACCTGGGGCCTCCTCCTTCCCCATAGCCCTAGTCCATACCTCCAAGTTCATCCTGGCACGGGAGCTCAGCAGAGAGATGTTCTCCCCTGCTGTCTGGTGATGCAGTGAGTGCCACCTCTAGCTCTGAGAGCGGGGCATTAAATGGTTAAAAAAAAATTTAAAAAGGAAATAGCTGTGGACAGAGTGAGGAGGGTAGCACTTATTCTGTTTGCATGTGGGGCTCAACAAACCCCAGCAGCGGGAGGTTCACCTTGAGGAACCCCAGCTGCTCCACGAAACCAGGATCCAAGAAGGGGTGATGGGGTATCACAACATCCCCAGCAGTGCTGAACACCCTCTCTCTTAGAACACTGGTCAGTGGACAGGACCATTGTTTCTGGGCCAAATCCTGCCACATCTAGCTGCAGGTTGCCAAATAGGCTGAGGGGTCAGTCCAGCGGCTCTATGCCCTTGCCAAGATAGGTAGCCACCGAGGCCTCCATGCTACCTGCCAGAGGCTAGGGTCTGATGCCTCTGGACCCCACACTGGCAGCAGCTGTCACAGAGGAGACTGGCTGGTGCTGGGAGTGCTGTATGGGAAAGTGGATCCCCCCTCTTCCATGTCCCTTTCCTTTGCCTGTCTGCCTCCTGGAGTCTGTTCACCAGCACCTCTGTCCAGTGATCCAGGGTTTTGCTGCTGCTTAACATTCCCCTTTACCCTTAGGTCTCACATGGCCGCCAGTACGTCGACTGTACTAGATTGCAACAGAGCCAGCCATTTCTTGATGCCCTCCCTCAGCTGCTTCACCAGTGCCTGCACCTCTGGTGACAGCAGCTTGCCACAGCAAGGAACATTGAACCCCTGTAATTTCTCCATTTGATTTTCAAGTTCCCTCACTATGAGGATCACTTGGCTAAGGAGGACATCACCAGTGCTGAGCATCTCAGTGGCCTCAAGGAATATGGAGTGATCCTCCCCGTCTATGCGACACTGGTCAGGCCGCAGCTGCAGTACTGTGTCCAGTTCTGGGCACCCCACTTCAAGAGGGATGTGGACAACATTGAGAGGGTCCAGAGGAGGGCCACCCACATGATCCAGGCACAGCAGGGCAGACCCTACAATGAGAGGCTACGGGACCTGAACCTGTTCAGCCTTCACAAGAGAAGGCTGAGGGGAGACCTTGTGACCATCTATAAACTCACTAGGGGGCACCAGAAGAGTTTGGGGGAGACCTTGTTTCCCCTAGAACCCTCCCGGGATAACAAGAAATAACAGTCACAAGTTGTTGGAGAGTAGGTTTAGATTAGACATCTGTAGGAACTACTTCACAGTTAGGGCGGCTAGGATCTGGGACCAACTTCCAAGGGAAGCGGTGCTGTCTCCTACCCTGGGTGTCTTCAAGAAGCGGCTTGCTGCCTACCTGGCTGGGGTTACTTGAGCCCAGTTTCCCTTCTGCCCAGGCAGGGGGTTGGACTTGATGATCTACAAGGTCCCTTCCAACCTTACTTCTATGATTCTATGAATAGTTTGAGGACTACTGAGATCTGGAAGATGGAGTCCCATGCTGTTTTGTTAAGCGGGCCACTATCCCAAACTCCCTGAAACAGTTCATCTCATGGATGGCCTTCTGTTGCTCCACCAGCCTTTCCAGCATGAGGTATGTGGAGTTCCATCGAGTCTCCACATCCTGCCTGATTTTGTGCGTGGCACACTCAGCTCTGCTTGTTTGTCCTGCAGCAGCTTGCCCCAGTTGATGTTTGAGTGGAAGTAGCTTGCCACATGCATTTTGAAATGATATGGCCAGTTGTGACAGCACCATCACTGGCAGCCCTGTCCCCTACAAGGCATCCCTGACTATGAGGTGAAACTTATATGCCACACAGCGGATGCCAACAAAGTCGGCATCATGGACCACCTTGATCATATTGGCCCTATTGTCAGTGATCATGAACCCACGGATGAACTTGCTTTGCCCGACAAGCCACCCCTGCACCTTGCAGTTCATAGCCACCATGATCTCCATTGCTGTGTGGGACTCATCCATCACCGGGACTTGAAGGAGAGCCCACCGATGGCCTGACTGAAGGCACAAGGGCCCTGTGAGGGAGAGGTAGGCATGATCTCCACCCCGGCTGCTCTAGATGTCTGAGGTGAAGTGCAAGGCCACCTGCAGACCTACCTTGCACAGCTCCTCCCTCAAGTACTCCATGCATGCCTCATACAAGGAGGACACCACCTTCCTGCTGAAGGTGGTGCATGTGGGCACTTGATAGGTTGCATCCATGAGCTCCATGAGCCTTCTGAACCCTGGCCGCTCAACTAGGGATAAGGGCTGGCCATCCAGAGCAAGCATCTCCTCGATGCTCTAGGTGATCTTGCTTGCCTTTGAAACATGCCCCCCGATGGTGCCTCCTGAGATGCATCAGCATCCCCACGGTGCTGAAGTGTTTCACCTCCTTGACCCGGCTGGTCTTACACTGGCAGTGCAAGCAGAGAGTATATGTGGGATCATCTGCCACCTGTAAATGACCCCAGACCACACTACCCCTTCACTTTTGGGGTGCAGGTGCAGATCCTGCCTGATCCCCCTTCTCAGCAGGCAGAGGCAAAACAACAGGAGGAACTGACTCAGCTGAGCCACAACCTCAATGTCAACCTCCTCTGAACTGCCTTCCAAGGAAGGAGATTTGGCTCTAGGGGAACTTGGAAAAGAGTGGAGCGCAAAGTCGAATTCCTCCTCGGTCCCCAGAATTTCTTTTGCTAGAGTGCTCAGGTCCCTTGCTTCCAGATCCAGCTCGTCCTCTGGAAACTGAATGGAGGTGGAGGAGACTATCATACTGCTGCTGCTTGTCATGCTGGTGTTACTGGAGGGGGCGCAGATACACTGATCCCAGTTCCTTGCTGCCACTAGCACCAGAAGCCTCATGCCTGCTAGTGCTAGGAAAGAGGGTGTGTCTAAGTTTTGGGGGAGGGGAAACATACAGCTCTCTCTCTCTGCCCGCTCAGGTTCTCTGGCCAGAAGACCTGGCATCTGCCTTTCCAGCACGCTTCGTATTTTATGTGCTAGGAAAAAATGTGCATCTATGTGAGTGTGTAATGTACATGCTTTCCTGCAGTGCAGAGTGATGAGATAGTGACAGGCAAAGCAATACTTTCTCTTTGTTTGGGGGAGGGGGAGGGGAATAAGAACAAATAGCAGGATTTTTGGGGAAGAAAGAGTTGCAAGGGATAACAATAGGGAGGG
>JAGPOW010000229.1:36796150-36811352 GCA_030014935.1 Caiman crocodilus
GGGTAGGCAAGGGTAAATAGGACTGGATTGGCTACTGGGTAGGAAGGCACTACTGTCTGCTGCTGTTCCTGCTGCTACACAGACACAGAGGCAGCTGCAAGATGGCAGAGAGCAGTTCAGAAACAGTTTTGTATGGTGCTTCTGTGTCCCTCCCTCAGAGCACTGGAATTGGAAGGGACCTCGGGGACAGATTATTATCACTGACCAGCTATCAGAGCAGTCCTTCCCCTCCTCCTCCCCCTTCCTCTTCTAAGTTTCTCTTTCGTTGCAAACCTGCCTCTGAAACTGTCCAAAACATTTCTGAAACGTTTCAGATGGATCGGTTTCATTTTGGAGCTGTTTCGGAACCTTGAGTTTTAGTTTGGACATGGTGTTTCAGCCACCGAAATGACCAAACGTGAAATGGAACTAAATGAAACGGCTGCCATCTATTCCTTCCAGATAAGGGCCCATTTATTCCCTCTAAACAAGGACCCAGTTAACTCTTTAATAAATCAGTTTTATTGAGCACTATGAAGTATTAACTCCAAGCATGCATATAGACATAATCTTAGCAAGTAATTCAATATTACCAGTCCTAATAATACATGACTCGAGAGCTGGCCAGGTGTCCCAGAGCAGGCAAGGTTCCTTGAAGAGAGATCAGATGTTTTCCATGCTCAGGCATCATTAGGGTGAGGGAAAGGGGAGGAGAGAGAGAAGGGGAAGGGAAAAGGGGATAATTGTGAAGAAGTTTTTCCTTATGTCCAATCTGAAGCAATCTTCAATCAGTTTTTTCTCATTGTTTCTTGTCTTCCCCTGGGGTCCTTGGTGAACAGATGTTCTCCAGGCCCTGATGTATGCCCCTAATATACTTCTAGGCTTTCACTAGGTACACTCTGAGTCTTCTTTTCTCCAGGCTGAACAGTCCCAAGTCTTTCAGCCTCTCTTTATATGTCCTCTTCTCCAGACCTGTAACCATGCACGTGATCCTTTGTTGGTTTCTCTTGGGCTTCTCCACATCCTTTCCGAAGTGTGGCACCCAGAACTGGATGCAATACTACAGCTGCAGTCTCACCAAGGCTGAGTTGACTGAGAGGATGACAATATTTAGTCTTGCTCAGGATGCATTGGTAGATGCACGGCCGTGTTTGGTCTGCTCTCCCAGCTACAGCATCACATTGGTGACTCATGTTAATTTGGTGGTCTATCACAACCCCCGGGTTTCTTTCAGTTGTGCTGCTGGCAGGCGTAGTACTGGAAAGCTTGTAAGTGTGTTGTGGATTATTTCTCCCCAGATGGTGCACTTTATATTTCTCTGTGCTAAGCATCATCAAGTTAAGATCTGCCCACCTCGCAAGCCTGTCCAGGTCAGCCTGTATGCCAGCCTTGTTTCACTAAACCAGCAGAGTGGACTGTCACATACAAGACTGAACAGAGCCATTCAAATGAACATAGGAAGACAGGCACTGCCTGGGTATATATCCAATTTAGTCAGGGCCAAAAAAGAGCTATGTGGACAATTAGACCAAATTGCTATCCTGATGCCATGTGGGCAATGGACATCTGTATCTCTGGATGACAGAACTTCCCCCTCTGCCTTCCTCTCCCACCTTTCAGATGACCAGAGTCTGATGCTGGCCAGCAGGATCTGAGGGGACCCATAGCCCACTCTGAGGTTCCCTAAAAGGGACTTGCATGCAGGCTTCCCGTTGGTAGCAATGCTCACGTTGTCACGGAGAGAGCTCAGCCACCTCAGGAGAGGACAAATCAGATATTGATACCTTGGTTCCTACACAGTGAGCTGCAGGCCATAAATAAGTTTGTGGTGCAGCTCCTAGGGAAGCTAGCTGGGGAGAGACTCTTTAAGACTCCTGCCATTGAACATGGCTGTTTGTGAGGGGGATTGTGACAGCATGTCAGCTTTTGCAGGGAGGCTTGGAATCCATCCAAAAGAAGTGGAAGGACCTGAGATGGTGGGGATTCCTAGACAGAAAGAGAAAAGAGAGGATGGTAAAGACCAGGAGGAAGGAATAGTAATTGAAAATGAGACACCAAAGAAGGAAAAAGGCACCTCACAGGCAGGAGACACAAACTAACAATAACTAAGAGGTGAAAAAGGAGCGTGCTGCCATGACCAGCAGCATTCACGGCGAGGCAAAGTAGGGAAGAGAAGAATCTTGAAAGGACTTGAGAGAAGTAAAAAGTGAGGGTCAGGAAAGAGGAAAGAATTGGAGGTTGAGGGAGAGAGGCTTTGTTGTGAGGCAGTAGAGAGAAAAGGGGAATCAGAATAAAGTTGGCAGGAACAGAACCCATAAAAGAGTTGCAAATTTAATTAGGGCCTACATTGAGGCTGATCTTGAATGAAGAAGAGATTGAGAGATGAGAGCAAGAGGAGAGGGAGATGGTTGGGTGATGGAGGAAGGATAGGTAGGTGCTTACTGAAGAGCAGGTATGTGCATGATTCAGAACTTATGAGCAGGATAGGTTTGGAACAACACCCATGCAAGGAGCAGAGCAAACAGAAACGTGTACATCTGGAAGGTTTCCCCTTTCTGTTGAAGAAAGAAACTTGGACAAAGATAATTTTCATTTCACACGACGCATTGCCACTGTGTACATAGTAATAAAGACGCCGTAGTTCTAGGTTTAGAAAATGTATTTGTTAGTTGAGATCACATTCTTTGACAAGATTTGTTATTTAGATGACTTACTGGTATAAGGTTAAAATAGAGGTGTTACTGAACTGCTGTAGATTATGAATTTTCTTTGAAATGCAGTTATTTCAACCACAGCAAGAGTCTTTGGCTGGGACATTTGAGTGTGTGTCCTGGTTTTTAAAACTTTTGAGACAAGCCAGTAGTTGTTTTGGATGCATTAAAGGTGTTAAAGACTTCAAAAAAAGACACAAAGTTTAAAACATTGTAAATATTAGCAGAAACACTAAAAGGCATTTTTATAACAACTTCAAAATGTACTTGTTAAGTCAGGATCCTAAAGGCTAGCATCTTTATTTTATTTTTTAATAATAAAGTGAATACAAGAGCCAGACTAAACAGATGTTGATGGGACTATTTCTGTAAGTTACAGATCGGTATAAATGCTCATAAATTTCAGATTGAGGAAATTGTTTCAGTTTAGGTTTCAGTGATGAAAAAAAAAATAAGTAACTTATTATCTCAAGGAGTAGAAGTGGCAAGAAAAACATACCATTGTTAACAGAAGTGTCAGGTGAAGCAGTTTCCCCTGCTGCTGGTACTCTCCTTCGGTGGGTTTTCATGCCAGGTCAGCCTCTGCTTCACAGCCTAGAGGTGTAAATTTAACTCTGTCTGTGCACCAAGTAAATCAGGCCACACAGAAACAAATGGATTTGGCAGTGTTTCATATGTTGCCTCAATAACAAAACTTCAGTAGCAGGTGCAGGTCAGCACTTCTGGAAGCCCAGTTCTCTTACCAGTGTTGACTAAATAAAGGTTTAAAGAAAAGATTTTCCAAGACGAATTTGGGGGTGAGACAACCCATTTCCTTACGTTTCTTTAAAGAGTTCCTTCTTAGCCGCCTGTGTTTACATACCTTTTTTTGACCTTGTTATATTTTATGCTTATTTAATTTGCCAATTTGTCTTGAAGAGATGGGGTTTTTATATATATTAACAAGGAGAGTGATTAGAGGATGGCCTTTCCTCATTTGTCACCAGCATGCTGTACTGGCTTCAACTGGTCACGAGATATAAAATGTTTACTCCAAAACCCATTAAATCTGGGTCTTTCTGTTGATTCCAGTGGTTTTAGATGAGACTCTGTGTTTGCTGGTGTCATAATCCCGCCCTGCCATCCTGGGGCTCTAAGCTATGCCAAGTTTAAGAGGCCCCAACCCACCAACTCTGCCCCTGGCCACACAACCACACCCACCCACCCGTTCTGCCTCTGACCCCAGACCCATACCCACCCACACACTATACCCCTGGCTACACAGCCACACCCACCCACCCACTGTGCCCCCGGTGCACAACCACCCACCCATTCTGCCCCTGCTGCACACCCACACCTGTAACCCAAAAATTAGACTAATGACAAAAAGTTAGTTTCTCTTCAGCAGGGTAGTTTATTGCTAAGAGTGCTGGAGAGTTATACACTTATCAGAGGCTATTAGCTTATTAAAAGTCGTGTTACCCTATATATACACACTCTCGCAGGTGACATGCTTACATAATCCCAAGGGTGTTGTAGATAGAGATGGCCAATCCCTATCCATTGATGGAGCAGGGTATCCAACCTGGCATGCAAAGGCGTGGGCTCCAGTGGTGAGGCAAGTTCCTAAGTCATCCTCTCTCCTGTCCCCTTTTATAGACCTTATGTTGCTGGGCAAGATTTTTGGATGCTTCTTCTTCAGGCATGTGCTGCTTGGTCAGCACGAAACAAGTTGCCCCTTAACTCACCAGCCAAAGCTGGTTTGGAGCAGGTTCCTCTTTAATAAGGATGTTGTGCAGAGAGTTGAGACAGTCGGCATTCAAAACAATCTTATCTTTGGTTACAAAAATGAAACCACAGCTTTCCATTGTCCATGCCACCTGCTTCTTCTTTGTTAGTCATATACACCGCATTAGCACACTTAGATCATATTATAAATTGTATAAGGTTAAGCAGATAACTAAGCGTTCTAAATTTTCCCCGACCTACTGGTGACATTCTCCCCTTTGAGGTTTGGGGAATACGTGTTCCCAAACTTCACAAAACATACACACACACACACACACACACACACACTAAGCAAACTGGTAGTACTGTTACAATACTACAATGCAAATACATAATATAATAATACAAACTAAGCAAACCTATAATACCACAATACTATAATACAAATATCAATAGAGCAGCCTAACAATACTAATAAGACAATAGTGATATTGTAACAAATTTGCTCATACCATATAGGAACGTGGCTTTATAGATGCCGGAAATTGAAACTTAAACGTTCACTTATTAGGTAAGTGGAGCCATAGGCAGCAACTGGTAATACCAACACTGCCCATCAACATTCTGCTTAATCCACAAGTCCAAATAGCATGCGATTCTGTCCAATGAATGGCACATAACATTTCCCGCCATCCACACGGCTTAGTAATAGCTGCTAGGTGGTATACTTGATAGGCATTACTCGCCTTTTTGGCAAGAACAGTTCCCTTTTGAAGCATGAGTTGCACCTGCTGCAGCGGGGCAACAATACCTTGCCAATTACTAAAATCAGGATACGGACTATTAGCAGTCCAATTTAGAGATAGGTCTATATCTTGGTTACATTCCGCTCATAAGTTGCAGGCCAAAACAAAGATATGTTTGTCTTCCTCATGGTTAGAGCAGTGGTCAGCTCTCTGTTTCCCATCCTTCATAAACACCCATCTGTGCCACTTGCAATGTTCGTACCATTAGGTCACGAAACCAGAGCAAACCCCTCCCAACAGACTTGATCCTTCATAACCGCCCAAGAATAAAGAGGGATTGTTGTAATATAAATCAGATCTGGAGGTGAGGTAGGCCATCCTTGCCATAAGTTTCCTATCCCTACCCAGACTTCCTTAATATTTACAAGAGGATTTTGTATAAAAATATATATAATCGGGATCTCTTCTTGATAATAACTTCCCATACTTTCTGATGGACCACCCAACCCCAAGTGCATCCTCCCCCATACCCTGGAGTCACTAGACGGGCCATTTGCCAGGTGCCATTGGCCACACCAAGCACTCAGAAGGAGCACTGGCCATTTTGACACCCCTGACATGAAGAACCCTAAGTGCTTCTGAACATCCAAGCCCCTCCTAATTAAACACATAGTCCTCCATGGGAATCTAGGCATCCAGGCCATTGACAGGTACAGCTCTCTCTCATAACCCCGGTGAGGTGAGAGTTGAGGGAAAGTTGCACTTTAGTGCAGGCTGTATCCCATGACATATTTTGCAATACAGTGCAAGTTGCTGCCATCAAAGGAAGGGTTAAATAGGTTAGCTACATCCCAACTTCAGTTATCAGAATGTCAGTGGCCTTGAGAATTTGGCCTTCTAACTCCCCTCCATTATCCATAAATCCTAATGCATGTTCTAAATGTCATAATCTTGCTTTGTGGTCATTACAAAATACCTTAATTAACCCTGGTGCCCATGGTGTTTGTATTGGGGGTAGGAACACAAATCCCTGGGGAGGCTACAATGCCTTGAGGGATAGCCGGCTTGCTGACCATGTGTAGTTCTGTCCGCATTCCTCATATTTGGGGTTTGTTTGATTTTCCCGTTGTGATTGTACTGTCTCATCAGCATACCATACAACAATCCTTTCCCAGTTTACACTCTGAACCGTTTTCCATAAACGATTCTCACACCATTCCTTTAAATTTCTTCCCCAGATGGGATGGGCAAGGCACTGTGATGCTGAATCTGCTATGGTGGAGGTGGCATGGAGGTCTGTAGTGTGGCTGGTTGTATTGTAGCTTTTTCTTTCAGGTCAGTGGCAGGAAGAGCAAAGTACCCCCATCCTCTTACCTCACCATAAGCATACTTTAGTGATGTGGGCATAAATCCCCAAAGCCACCGATACCCACACCGACGTCCACATGCCCCACCCTGCCACGGTGGTATTATCCAGCATTTCCACCAAGACCAGGTTCTCACTATGTCCGTGGTGACAGAAGCTGGATCAGGATCCCATGTGGGCTCAGGCTTAGTTTGATATTGAAGTTGATACTCATTTCCCACATACGCCTCCACCATTGCAAGTCCAATCCAGAGAAGGAATCCCTCATGTTGCTTATATTATAGAGAAACATGAAGGTCCAACACAACAATTCTCCCCTATCCTTCTAAACTTGCCAACAACATAACATAGACAAAACACAAAAACAAACAAAAGGACTCAAAACAGTTGCAATTGCATATTAAGGTTAATACCGGTTTACTTATTTTTGGTCAACCTCTTGCCGAGCCTCTGCAAACCGATGTCTTCAGCACCTAAAACCTGAAAGATAAAAAGGCAAACCCACCTCCATGGGAGGTGCTCTCTCATATAGTTTTAATTGTGCATGGAGTACCCATTTTCCCTTGGGTCCCTTGTCAATCTGGAACACCGTCCGGCCAGTTATATTAACAATGGAATATGCAACCTCCCAGTGCAGGCAACCAGGAGCCTTTTGACTTCTGCGACTGTTAGCTCCTCACAGTTTGCTGTAACAGCAAACCTAGTAGCCCAGTCTGCCACACAGTTTCTCAATAACAGACCCAAGTCTTTGGCCATAGCCTGTAACACAGTGCCGGTGACCAGCACTGTAGTTGTAAAAGTACGAACCACTTCCCTGTCCTTATCCATCTGTTCGGTAGCACAGGTTGTAGCCTGCACACATGGAACGTCCTGGAAGAAAATGCCCTCATATCCCTCATCATCCAGGTCCCCCCAAAATGTCCCTGTCCCATCCTTCACTCGGGTCAAAGCCGGTATCCGGGTCCCAAGACCTGCACTTTTGGCCGCTTTGCATGGCCACCACCAAGGCTCGCCTCGGCCCAACTGCCTTTGTAGGCTGCAGATCTGCTATGCGTATGGTCCCCTGAGGGTCGTCCGTGCAGCCTGCACACAACTCACTCCAACACCTGTATTTCAGCGTGCAGCCTCTGAACAACCTTTTCATCCTCTTGACCCACCTGGCATTGCTGATCTAACATGGAATATTTATTGTTCAAGACGGCAACCTGAGCTTGTGCCACCTGAGTGTGAGCCTTCCAATTTTCCTTCTCCTATCACTCCCTCTCCAAATCATCTGAGAGCTGTATGTTCCTTAAACGAGATGTGTCACGTTGCTGCTTCGCTTTAACAGAGCCTTCCCATAGAAGCCACAATAGACCAGATACCTGCTTTGCCTCTGAGGAACTGGATAGCGAACAAAACTTATCGAACGTGGCCTCCAAACCTTCCATGGTAACCCCATCAGGGACCACCTGAGAGGACCACGGGTACAGACCGACACTGAACAAAAGCCCTCACCTGTGTTGGTTTCTCCAACAGATCCCACTTATCTCCCTCTTTCTTACCTCCTTTGTTCTTTTTCTTAAACGATGCCACATTCCCATTCCCAGGTACTGGTCTGGGATCGCACCTGGATTCCCTTGCCACTCCACAAACCCAACTTGGGAGTGCCCATCCTGAGAAACCAAAGCCAGGGGCCTGTTCAGGAGTGCCCATCCCGAACTCCCCAAACACAACTCAGGAGTGCCCATCCCAAGTTCCCCTGCTTCACCAAAGGATCCCCAGATCTCTTTAACTCCCCCCCATCCACATTCTCCACCAGATGTAACCCAAAAATTACACTAATGATAAAAACTTAGTTTCTTTTTAGCGGGGTAATTTATTGCTGAGGGTACTGGGGAGTTATACACTTATCAGAGACCATTAGC
Organism: Caiman crocodilus; assembly: GCA_030014935.1. Lineage (NCBI taxonomy): Eukaryota > Metazoa > Chordata > Crocodylia > Alligatoridae > Caiman > Caiman crocodilus. The sequence continues at coordinate 36,804,567 of JAGPOW010000229.1, forward strand.
TTATTAAAGGTCGTGTTACCCTACCATACACACACTCACATATACATACACTCTCGCAGGTGATACACTTACATAATCCCAAGGGCGTTGTAGATACAGATGGCCAATCCCTATCCATTGATGGAGCAGGGTATCCGACCTGACATGCACAGGTGCGGGCTCCAGTGGTGAGGCAAGTTCCCAAGTCATCCTCTTTCCTGCCCCCTTGTATACAGTTTATGTTAATGGGCAAGATTTCTGGGTTCTTCTTCAGGCATGTGCTGCTTGGTCAGCACAAAACAATTTCCCCCTTACCTTGCCAGTCAAAGCTGGTTTGGAGCGGGTTCCTCTTTATCAAGGATGTGCAGACATTTGAGACAATTGGCCTTCAAAACAATCTTATCTTCAGTTACAAAAAAGAAACCACAGCCTTCCATTGTCTTCATGCTACTTGCTTCTTCTTTGTTAGTCACATACACCACATCTGCATACTTAGTTATATGCTTAACGTTATACAATTTATATTATGATCTAATGTTATACATTTTCCCCTCCCTACTAGCTAAACACCCACCTTCCCACTATGGCTCCTGACTGCACAACTATACCCACATACCCACCCAGCCGCTTGCTCAACACCCACTCACCCATCCACTCTTCCCCTAGCCCCAGACTCACACCCACCCAATCTGCCCCTTGCTGCACAAATGCACCCGACCACCTACTCTGCCCTTGGCTGCACACCCACTCCCACCCACTCTGCCCCTGGATGTACACCCACCCATCTACTCTGTCCCTAGCTGCACAACCACACCCAACCACCCACTCCATCCCTGGTACCACACCCACACCCACCCTCCCACTCTGTCCCCAGCTGCACACTCACACCCACTCACCCACTGAGTCCACAACCACCCCCACCCCCAGCTGCACACACAACACTTATACCCACACAAACCCACACCATGAACCCCCACGACACACACCCACACCAGACGCACCCACACCAGACGCACCCACACCCCCCCCAACTACCAGTGGCTCCATGCTCCTTGCTGCTGCAATGCAGCTGGGCCATGTGGTACCAACAGTGCCAGCAGGCAAGGAATGTAATTGCTGGGAGTGGGGCAGGCTGGACTGCTGGGTCCTACTGCCCCCGACTCCTGCCAGCTTTGAGAGGAGCCAGAGCATGTCAATAAAGTTTTAAAGCCTAAGGGTTCCCTTTGCCTGCAGCTCTGGCTCCCTGCCTGAGGGCATGAGGTCCATGCAGCCAGTTGCCACCCACCTTCTCTGGAGCGCATGTGTAGTTGGCCTCTAGCGTTACAGACAGACAGATGGAAATACTAAGCCTTTTACTATATTAGAATGATAGATAAGTCATGATACCACTGAACACATCATTGATAATAATATCGATTGCACCGTAAATGAATTTCTGTTGAAATTCTAATGTCTAATAAAAAAGAACATTAGAAAATGATAAAGAGTGATTAAACGTACAACAGCTCAATTTCTATTTTCAGAGTATGTCCAAATTTACTCCTGCCTGTAAATAGAATAGCCACTTGCCACTCCCCTGCCGCCGTCACCACTGCCATCACTTGTAGGATTTCTCCGCTCCCCTCTCGCCACCACCACATCACCGCCACCGCCTGTGGGTGGTCACCGTGCCCCCCCAGCCTCCAGGGGCATGTGTCATTCAAGCTTCATAGTAATTTTTTTTTATATTTTATTCTGTAAATATGCCCCAAGTATTGTTTAAAAATGCATAGACATGTTCTAGCAGCCATCCAAATGCATGTACAAATAAACTTCTATCAATTCTCTTTAGAATACATTGTAAATCTTTATGACTCTTCAGCCAAATGGAAAACCGCATGACCACATGACTTAATTCCCTTGAGATAGTGAATGTTATTCCTGTCAGGTTTTTTTTTTTTCCAATCGCCATTCATCAGTTTGAGGCTTTCATCTCCTTTTTAAGTTGTGGGCTTTCAAGGAGTGAAATTACACCTGTCAGTAATACATGTTCTCATTACTCCATCATTCTGTCATTTTACAAAAAGAATTACATGCAGATATGTCCCACCATAGATATAAAAAAGTACTCTCACTTCCTTTAGAGCTACTTTAAATATCTGATTCTTCATTATCCTCAGGCTAGAATGGGAAATTTCATCTACATTTGAAAACCGGTCAGGAGTGGGGAATACATGTCTTCATAATTAAGTGCAAAGTAATATCTAATCTATCTGCCAATGCATGAGCATAAAGCTGGATTATGAATCCACATCCTTCACATCCAGCATCATTTCAGACACATTTCAGGCTGTATCATTCCTGTCAATCCCAGGTTCTTCTTCTAAAAGTAATGTTTGACCTAAGAGTTGTTAGTGTTCTCCATTTTTTCCTCCAGTAACTAATTATCCTGTTTCTCTTGGGTTTTTCCTTGTATACTGGGTGAGCTATCTTCTAGAAAAGTAGTGTCATCAGAAAATATCTTAGTCTTCAATATAGCTGTGTTCAGCCATGCAGTTCTATGATGTATCCATTTATACTTTCTTTCATAATGAAGTCAGTGACAACCCATAAGACAAGCTGTATTGCACTGTTTTCTCAATCCTGTGTTTACTTGACCTGAGACTCATGGCAATTTGGTTTTATATTTACCAGAGAGCTATCTGTAAAGTAACTTGAGATTCTCCAAATTCAGCCATCAGGAACCAGATTGACTATTATACTATCGATCTACTCTATAATCATAAGAAAATTAAGTTTTTCAGAAAAATGCAGAATATGCGGAAGAGTTGATATCAAGCGACCATAATTTATGTGCAGTAAGACTGAAGATCAAACGCAAGAAAAACAAAGCCTCCTGAATCATTAATTACATTGGCAGTAGAAGGCTACTAGGTAACATATTACATCATCAATTTCAAATTGAACCAAAAAACACATTATGGGTACCACAAATTGAGGGTCACCACAACAACCATAGCTGGTTTCCAGACAAATGTAAAATCAAGTTAATAAAACTGAACTCAATTTATGATTCCACTTAAATGCAGGAAGGACCAGCCCAGAATCTGGCCCTTAGCACAGTTGTTTTCCTTAGTTATACTCTGATAGCCTTTTGGTTGCAATAACCTAACACAAATAGTGCACCTGTGCAGCTTGGGCTTTGCTTACATGGAGAACAAAGTTAATGTTTTACCAAGAGCAGGTCACACCTGTGCTAGTACATTGACCGGCGTTCAGATTAGAGCTACATGGTGGCAGTCATCTAAGATTCAAACTTTGATGAACAAACCTTTTAAGGCTGTTTTGGAAAAGCTTGCAGAGCCACTGCCACTCACCCACTAACCTCATGGTGAAAGGGAACTTAGAAACCTCCAAGAATTGTGTTTAGAGAGTGATGGTAGTTTAAGTCCAAAATATATCAAGTAAAGAGACTGGAAAAGGCTAATTTGCTGCTGTGAAGAACAGCCAATGGAAATTTAAGAATCAGACAGCTGTCAGAAGTAGTAATCTTTTCTGAATATATTCACCTTAGTAACTTGAGCCTTCAAGACAGAAAGCAGGACACAGAACACACTCCAGAGACCTTCACACATATATGTTTCTGTTATCTTTATAAGTCAACAGATAATGTGGGATGAACAGTTTGATCAACATTCACCTATTCCAAGGTATCTCATTTTTTATTTATTTTAAAATCAAAGATGTGGGAGAAGAGTACAGCTAAATCTGAAGATCAGTAAAATATGATTTTTTGCTGATTTTCTTCTTTAGGTAAAGCTGAAAATTAGGGTGGGGGGAAGAAGGGGTTCTGTTTCCCTGTTTGGTTTCTAAATGAATGCGTATCATTCATAAGTGGATCCAGGATTTTATAAGGTGGGTGCAGGAGCAGCAGCCAGTGCTGGGGGTGGCTGTACTTCCACATCCAGCCTCTGCCTGCCCTAGTAGGCAGACCATGACATGGGAGCAGCAGTGAGGGACTTTTTGAAGTCCCTAAATCAGGTAAGAATTTCTTCCCCTTTGCTCAGTGGTACATACCCTCCCCTCACATTCCCTCCTACACCGACACCACAGCCATTATCTCCACCCGACCTGTAGGCAGAGGGAGCTCCCACCTCACTCTAAATGACTTCTGTGTGGAGCTTGGCTTAGCCTGGGGACATAAGTAATGGTGGTGGTGACAGGCAGGGTTTGCCCTCTCTGAGCCTGCTCCCAGGCTATCAGGGAACATAGATTTATAGATTGTAAGGGGCTGGAAAGGACCTCACAAGATCATTGGGTCCAGCCCCCCTGCATTAGGCAGGAAAAGACAACTGGGGTCAAGTGATACCAGTGAGGTGACCTATCTAGTCTCCTCTTGAAGATTTCCGGGGTAGGCGATTGCACCACCCCTAGAGGGAGTGTATGGACACTTGCTATCCAGTCCCCTTTCAGCCTTCTCATTTTTAGGCTGAAGAGATCCAAGTCTCTCAACCTTTCCTTGTATGGCTTGACTTGCAAATCTCTGATCACAGGGATGGCTTTTCTCTGGACTCTCAAGCTTTTTCACATTCTTGTTGAGGTGCAGTGCCCAGAACTGGACACAGTACCCCAGCCTCAGTCTCAACAATGCTGAGTAAAGTAGGAGAATCACTCCCTTGGTTTTGCTTGAGATGCATCGGTCGATGCATGCCAGAGTATTATTTGCCCTGCTGGCTATCGCATTGCACTGATGGCCCATGTTCATACTATGGTCCATTACCTCTAGGTCCCTTTAAGTCATGGTGCTAGTCAGTTTGGCACCACAGAGCCTGTAAGTATGTTGAGGATTGTTTGTCTCCAGATGGAGCACTCAATGTTGAACTTCATCTGGTTCTGATTCACCCAACACCAGCCTGTCTAGGTCCACCTGTATCTCCAGCCTATTTTCAAGCATGACCACACTCCCCCATAATTTGGTGTTGATCACAAACTTGGCCAGTGAACTTTTCACCCCCACATCCCAATCATTGATAAAGATGTTGAAAAGCACTGGATCACGTATAGTTCTCGCGAAGACAACACAGATCTGTTTGTTAGAACTCTCTGGGTCCTACTTCACAGCTAGCTTCCTGCTCACCTAACTGTCCAGCAGTTAAGCCCGCAATCCTCCAATTTCCCATGAGAACATCATCACATACCAGATCAAAGGGCTTTTGGAAGACTACATATATATACAGTATCATCCTCCTCTCTCTTATTCAGGTGGTGAATTGTCTTACCAATCTCATCTCCTTCTATGACTAGACAAGACCTGCCCACAATGAAGCCATGCTGGGTGTTGTTCACAACTCTACCTTCTGTGACCATATCGCACATAGACTTCTTGATGAATTTTTCCAGGATTTTCCCTGGGATAGAAGTTAGGGTAATTGGCCTACAGTTGCCCAGGTCCTCTCTCTTCCCCTTCCTGAAAATGCGCACATTGGCCCTTTTCCTGTCTTCAGGTACCTCCCCTGATCACCACAATTTTTCGAAGTTTCTCCAGAGGTCCCATGATGACTTTGGCCAGCTCCTTCAGCACTCTCAGATGAAGTTCATCCCATCCTGCTGACTTATTAATGTCTAATTTTTCTAACTGACCATGTGCATTCTGAACCTTATCTGGTATGATATTCCCCTTAGTCTGGTGAAATACTGAAGCAAAATAGTCATTCAGGAGTTCAGTTTTCTCCTGAGTGTCAGTAACCAGCTCTCCTGAGTTGTTAAGCAGTGGTCCCATACTTTCATTTGTTTTCCTCCTGTTCCCTATATATCTAAATAAGGAATTCTTATTGTCCTTGATTTCTGTTGCTAGTTGAAATTTAGTTGCCATGTTATCGTTTCTAATCTGCTCCCTACAAGTGCAGGCCGTTATTATATAGTCCTTCTTGGGTAGTGTCCCAAGCTTTCATTGTTTGTGTAACAGGGGCACCTCCAAAGGAGGGCCGTGATCTCCCCGAGGTCCTGCTCACCGCGTCCAGGCCGACCCAAGGGCACCCTCTTAGTCTCATCCACCACGTCTTGTTCTTACAAATATCTGTTGGGATGCTGCTTTATACCTCCTTGAGCACAGCGTACCGGTACCTCTGTTCCCGTGGTCTTCTGGGCTATCTGGGGTCTCCTTGTCTGATGGGTGCTCCCTAGCCTTAAGGGCTAGGTGTGGCTCTGACCAACCCCTAATACCACGCCCCAAACCTTGCAGATATACTAGACGTTGTTATGCCAAAATGCTCCAGTGCCGCCCCTCTCTCGGGCTTCTCAAAGTACTGCCCCCTTCTCGCAGGCTTGCCGCACCCCGACTGAGGCTCTTCATATGCCCCCCTCCAGGGCTGGGGTCCACACACCCCACTAGCCGCGCCCTCACTGGCACCTGGATCCCCATGCTACAGCGGGTGTCCTATGAGGCCTCCTCCAACCCCTCACAGCCTCACCCAAACCACCGGTGTAATACAGTCAAAACAAAACACGAGCCCCCTGGCTGTAACTTAACTCAGGGCCATCTGGCTGTCACAACATTGCTCCCACGTCCCGGAGCTGCCATCCCTCCAGCTGCTCGAGTGGCACTCGCAGCGCTCACATCACCGCTCCCAGGAGCTCTGGCCTCTCTGGCTGTTAGCACGGAACTGCCCGCCTGGCCTTGGCTCTAGGCTTTATGAGCCAGCCCTGCCCCTTAGGATCAGTTGGCTCTCCTTAGTTGCCCTGGCATTTGCAGCTGCAGCTGTGCTCATTATCTCTGCTGGGGCTTTACCCCAGCAGCTTTCCCCTTCCCTGGGAGCGGGGCAGGCACGC
>JAGPOW010000229.1:36814014-36826379 GCA_030014935.1 Caiman crocodilus
TGTCCACAGTGTCTATGGATATAACTGAGATGAGCAAGTTGCATTTTCAATATACATAAGAGCTAAATTCTACTTTTATATCAATGGGATCTGCAAAGATGTGCATTGGAGGGAAGTGTTTCATAAGAAACAATTGGAAGTGACACTGCATGTGACTGTACAGACAAAACTACGGCAACTGAGAGGTGTTAAAGCATATACAGGTTTATCAGAGGAGTCATTGAGAATTATCTGCTCTATATGATCAAAAGAAATTTCTTGTCAAATAGTTTTTCTTTCATTGCATCTTCCTGTGCGGTAAGATCTTGAAGCCTTCACAGAGTTATCCCTGCCATGGGATATACAGTGTTACATATATGTTATATGATGCATTTTGGAGTGGGTGGCAGGAGGATTAACAGGAAAATTATATAGTAGTTTGTGATGTGATATATATATACCACACATTCTTTGGACCTGGGTTATAAAGAGAAAACTGAAAAGCTGTGGAAGGACCCCGGAGAGGAAAAGAATGATTGCCCAGCCACAGGTGCAGGGAACAAGTAGAAACCAATTATATAATTTATGCAGAAAGACTGTATTGTGGAGATCTGTCAGCTAAGGACTGTGTCTGGCTAAAGCAAGCTATCATTTGCTTTTATTTTATTTTTGCCAGAAGAAAACCATGTTCCTGATGCCCCATTTTGGGTCCAGTTGGAGAAATGCTCTGTACAGGGAGTCCTATACTTCTTACACAGGTGTATTTTATGTCCTTTTGGCTTGTTCTCTCCCTTGTATGCTTGCCTCAGGCTTAGACCCAGACAAGAAGCCTAGAGGTTCTTCACACTGTTCAGGGATGACTGCTACCTTATGCTGGGATTCAAGTCCTACTCAGTGGGAGCTGTGTTTGGGAACTATGCCCTCAGAATAAGAATCAGAATTTGGCTTATGGCAGTCATTGGTTTTTAAAAACAACCTTTAATAAAGTTAGTGATTTATGACTACTTTTCTGTTTGTTGACATTGTGAATTATTAAGGTTTGTTCTCATGGTAATGTGAAAATGATTATGATTGTTAGAGCAGCTGACTTTTCTCCCCAGGATATTGAGACTCTATCTTAACTTGTTGGGCACTGAGACTTTATTTTACAATTCTTGGCCTTCACAGTGCCTTCCTACACTTAAAACAGAACCAAACCAAACCTGCTAAAATAATTCATTGCAAAGTGGCAGATAGATAGATAGATACCAATCTTTTCTTGAGCGAGTTTTTTCCCATCTGACAGGCATGGTCTCTGTAGCTGCCAATATTCTTTTCCTTCCTTAAGGGAAGTGTTTGCTTCCTTTGTTTTCAAAAAGGCTATCGTAGTATGTGTAATAACCTCTCCTCCCTCGCAAAAAAAACCGGAAAAACACAGTTCATTTCCCAGCCCTGAAGAAAATACTTCACGCTCAGTGATGCATTGGATGCAAATGTAAGATCATTTGTAACTTCCAGTATTTTAATTTTGTTCTTAAGTTTCAAGCAACTCCATTTTCTCATTACTGTCATTTTAAGGTCCTGTTGGCTTGTACATAGGATGCTGTAATTCAGTGAGCATGACACTAGACTAGGCAGCAAGAAATTTGGGTTCAACTCCTGGCTCAGCCTCTGACATGGTTTGAGCGAGGCCTTTTCTTTTCCCCCTTGGTTTTTTATCTTGTGCATTTGGAGTACAAGCTGAGGGAAGAATCATCTCTTACTACACCTGCAGTGCACAGTACAGTGAGGCCCCACTTCCATTGCAGCCTCTAGGTAATCGTGTGATATAAATAATTACCAATAGGACCAAATTAGCCAACTCCGCTTAATTTTTTCAGTGAGGTCCATCAAAGACATTCACGGATGCAAGCCTAGTTCTTTCCTCATCATTAAAGAGGTAGGCTCAACAGAGAAAAGACTGAACAAACTGTAACTAAAATATTGGAGTGGCGGCGGAGAGGGAGCAGGGTGAATTTAAAGACATTAGTATTCTTGCTTAGATTCTCCCCTATAGCCCACGGGCAAACCACTGACACCTATTTAATGCATGAAGCTATTTCCAAAGATTGGACACCTGCACACATAACAAGGGCCAGCTTGAGTGTTAAAATGCACAATTTGCTCTTTCAGTCATAGTAGCAGATAAATGTTTTTCTAAACATGCATACACTTTTGGCACAGACAGATGTGACACTATTCACCTGATCTGGTCCCAGAAAGCAAGGATTGGTTTAACTTATGGTGCTTTCTGCAAAGTGTTGCGAGTTAGACCAGGGAGCTGCATTTCTGTCTGTGCCCTTTGGGTTTCAGTTAATCAAGATTGTGTCCTACCTCTGAAAGACAGAACTGAGATCTTTTTTGCATACTGTGGTGACTTAGTGAATTAGCCTAGTTATGCCTTTTTATTCCCTCTGGAATATAAGACCTTCTAACTGGTCTTCAGCCATCTTATGCAGTGGTCTTTACGTCTTCCTATGTCATTTTAATAACTCTTCATTCTGCCTTTATTGCCTGTCTCCATGATATCCTTAGGGAACATGTAGACATTACACTTAGATCAGCCTAACTAGAGTTAGTTCGATGTAAGTGCTGAACTGTAGATTCATATATTGTAAGGGCTAGAAGAGACTTCGAAGCTTTACCACATCTTGGTTGAAATGTGGTGCCCAAAACTGGACACAGTACTCGAGCTGTGGTCTAGCCAATGCTGAGTAAAGTGGAAGAATAACTTCCTTGGTTTTTCTTGAGATGCATCAATTGATGCATGCCAGAGTATTATTTGCCCTGCTGGTTCCAGTGTTGCACTGGCAGCTCATATTCATACTGTAGTCTATTATTACCCCTAGGTACCTTTCAGTCATAGTGCTGGTCAGTTTGGCGCCACCGAGCCTGTAGGTACGTTGGGGATTGTTCATCCCCGGCTGGAGCACTTTACATTTCTCAATGCTGAACTTCATCCGGTTCTGATACGCCCAACTTGCTAGCCTGTCTAGGTCCACCTGTATCTGCAGTCTATCTTTAAGCATGACCATGCTCCCCCCCATAACTTGGTGTCATCCGTGAACTTGGCCAGTGAGCTCTTCACCCCCACATCCAAATCATTGATAACGATGTTGAAAAGCACTAGACCAAGTACTGACCTCTGACGGACACTGCAGGCCACTTCTTGCCAGGACGACACACACCCATTCATTAGAACTCTCTGGATCCTACCAGAGAGATATGTTTGGGGAGTTTGGATTAGGCAAGAAATGGCTGCCCAATCTATGTTAGCTTACCCACAAACAGACCTTATACTTAGATCAATCTTAGGTCAATCTACGTGCCATTCTGTACATATGTTTGGGGAGGTTAAGCTGGGCAAAAAAATGGCTGGTCTGATCTAATTCAGTTCACCTGAGAGGTGCACTAAGTTAGATCAGGCACAGGTTAGCTTGAGCTACTAAATTTCCATACATGGTTGAAGCAGAGCTCCAGGGATGAGAAAACCCAGCTGCTAACCCCAGTCTTGAGGTTTTGTTTTTTTATCAATTCCCCCTCCCCTGCACCCCTGGATTAATAACCTCTCTCCCATGAACCCGCCGACATGTCCCAGACCTGCCAACCGTTCCAATGCCACCAATCTCCCCACCCAAACCGCTAGCTCTTTGATCCCACTAAACCCCACAGACTCAATAGCCTACCCCCCTGAACCCACCCATCTCTTCCTTCACCAATGCTTACTTAATGTTCTTGGCATGGATCCTGGCACCAGAAAATGTGTGCACAAGCAGGGACACAAGCTATGACCATTCCACTTAAAATAAACTGTATGATCATAGATCGGGTCCTGCAAATGTGTGCATGTGCCCTTAATTGGTCTCAGTGCTTCTTGGCTTGGAGGTTCTGTTCTTATGCCTGCATTGTAATGCAGAAGTTAGATTGTTACCTACCATAGGTTTGCAAGCTCTGAAGTAGGTTGTTACCTACAAAAGCTCATGCCTCTTTGAACCACAAAGTTCTTATAGTACCACCCTTTCTGCCTACCTTGTTATATACTGTATTTAATATAAGATGACCCTGATTATAAGACAACTGCCCCACCCCAATAATCCGATTCTATATATGGAAAATGTATACATTTGTTATAAATTGCCAGGTATACAATCTAATTGTTGGAGTTTTGTCTTGAATTTGTCCCCTTCCCACTGCTACAGCAGGGGAAATAAATCAGGGAGGGTCAAGTAATTCCTTCTCCCTCTGCCTTCCTCAACTTCTTCCCACTTCATCCCATTTTCCCTCCCTACTGTCAGATCCTGCTGTCCCTGAGCACATGGAAGTGAGGATAAAATTTGAAAATGCTGATCTTGAAATAAACAAAGATTTAGCAATTTGCAAATAGGGCCCACAGACTTAGTTCATCCAGGATTCATGCAATTTACCTTTTCTGAAACTGCTGCAAGTTTTAGCACAGGTACTCCATAAACACCTTTTTAAGTAGTACCTGGGCATCTGCTTATATAGAGTACAAACTCTGCATGATATTAGTCCAAAGCCAAAAGGCTGATGTTTTTATAGTTTGTTGGTCTGGGAGCCAACAGACTCAACAGCATTTCAAACCATGGTGGCCCTACAGCTCAAAACTGTTCAGTATGTGTGTGTAATCCAGATACCCCCCCACAAATATCAATGTGATAATTAGGCCCTCCCTCTTCCATCCTCTTCCACTCATTACTTCAACCAAGTGTTCTTGGCACAAATTGTGGGATCCTCCAAAAATGTATATGCAGATGAGGCACAGGGCAACCTGGTCCAGCTTCACCTCATGAAGGGCAGGGCCACCCTAGTCATATGTGCCAGGCTGAGCAAAGGGGCAACAGAGGGATTGTGGGTGAACTGTTTGGGATCCTGTTTGGTGATGTTTGCCAGACATTTAAGGTTGGTGATAAATAGAAACCATTGCAAGTGGGGAAGAAGAAGGTACAGCTCAGCTGTGGGAGTGAAGAGGAAGTCACAAGATGCTCAGTGTAGTAGCTTACCATGACTTGAAAAAGAGTCAGCACTGAGAAGGACTGAGTGCAATCGACTTTACCATATATATTTTTGTGATAGATTTGTCCAGTATTAGTCTTGTACTTCATAGACATGCTTAGTGTTGACTGCATTTAATCAATGTCATAATTACTGAGAACATGGTGCTGTTAGCAGCAGTTCAACGATAAACAATGTATTTAATGCAGTTTCCTTGTATGTGAATGTAAGATAAGGGGATTTTCCCCATGCTTATTTTATATTTGAGTAAATAGGGTAGTTCATGTATTTTCTGTATGTGCAAACATACCACGTCTCTCTACTTTAGTTATTTTTATTTCTACTAGTTTCTTTTTCATCTGTTTCCATAGTACTTTGTTTCTGCTGTTTGTCTTATCATTGGATGTTAAGGCAGCTGTTTATGAAAACTTGGAATCTAAATAGTAACGTCTTGATAAATCTGCAGGTTTAAGTATTGTACAGGAAAGCAGAATTTGCATTGGTGTTGGATGTATGGAGTTCAGTGTGAAGGGTAAGGTTTCTGTTTTTCTCAGTTGGCTTCAAGGTTATAAAGGCATGTCTGTCTTTTGCTATCCCGACATCAGTGCTTTTGTCCACTCTGTTTTGTTTACAATGATCCAAAGATACATAAGGTACCATGCCTCTTTTATGTCAGTCCCACAAATTGTTATTGATGTTTCTTACTGTGTGTTGCTTTTTGATTCTCATGGTTTTAGCTGTGTGGTGGTTGATTTTCAATCCCACCAACTATGCAAGGCCCGGAGGTCATTTGCTTTGGACTGTAGGTCTCCAAACATGTGGGACAAGAGGCAGATATCATTTGTGCAGTCAAATTACTTAAAGCTCTGTGTAGATGTCCATTGTATTCCCCTTAGGTTTGGAGGGTCAGGTGCTTGTTTTGTTTGTGGATGTGTGATTGTCTATTGTGTTTGTCTGTTTTCTTTTGATATTTTGTGTTGCCAAATCCAGTACAAATAGGAAAATCATGGGTGATATAAAATAGCACTTTCTGTTGCTGCTAATGGCTTGTGTATGTATTATGTTTTATTTCATAGGTCACATTTTTATTGTAGCTCTGAATTATATTTACAAATTTCTATGGGGTCATGTAGTGGCAAAGTGACTTCCTTAAGACTGTTATAGCTGCAGTGTCGAAGGCCGTGTATAGACAAAATGACGAGTGTGTGTGCACAACACTTTAAAGCAAGTTAAATGCTTTTGCACCACTGTAATGGTGTTGGTGTTTTCATGCATCAGTGGCATATTGTACAGTAATTCCAGCTGCTGTAGCAAATTTGGCTGTGTATTGCACCTTAAATGATTTGGAGTGCAGCAAACTAAAACTCCTCCAAAGAGTTTTAGTTTGCTCCCCTACAGCCATGGAACAAGGCACCAGGCTCCGTGCAGCTCAGGGGCTCTGCAGGAAGCCCATGCAGGCAGCCTGACAGCAGCCTGGGAAGGCAGGCTCCACCCAAGAAAAGCGGCAAGCGTGATCTTTATTTTTCCTTAGAGATTTCCTGCGTGCCTGAGCTGTGTGGGTGCCCAGTGTGTCCCTCTGCTGCTGCGGTGCCCCTCAGGACCGCCTGAGCCGGGTGCCTGTGGATGGGTGCCTCCTTGGGGGGAACTTAAAGGGTTCCCATACATGTTCAGGAAACTGCCTCTAACAGGATGGAAAACCAGTGCGTCAGAACAGACTTGATTAATTGAGTCTTCAGGAATGCATTAACTTGTTCCAGCAGACTCTAGCTTCATGTGAATCAGCATCCCGGTGTTGAAAAATGGTGGCAGGGTGCTTTAAACTAAAGCTCATCAAATGAGCTTTAGCTCAAAACACGTTGTCACCATTTTTTAGCATGGGGGATGCTGATACACGTGACGCTCGGGCAGTTTTAATTAGCGCGGGTTGCTAATTAAAGTACCCCCCCATGCCTCCCTAAGTACATGTAAAAATGCCCAAAGTTGCTTTCTTATCTATGCATGATATCTCCTATCTAAATTGTGTCTGTTTTTGTCTGTCAGTTTTGAATCAGCTGTTTCTTGCACTTTGTCATAAATAACACAAATAAATACTTCACCTAAGACTGACAGCAGCAGAATGGCCCTCTATTTATTACATTGATCAAGGTCTCTTTCTGCCAGTTTTACTACATGACCAGTTTTTGACTGATTTGTTCTTTTTTCCTTTCTTACTTCTTTTAGAAGAGAACTACCAAAATGTTTAATATATTCTGTAAGTCTGCTTTAAGGACTTCTATTGGAATGTTGTTTAGAAACCTGGAGCTGTCCAATTTTTAGTAATTTAATTGGCTTCTCTTCTTCTATTTTACAGGATAGATTATCACTTTTTGTACCTGTGGGTGTTGTTATGATTTAAGAACTAACTACAGTACTGCCTCAATAAATTTAATTGTTTGATATATTTAACTTGCCTTTATTGTTTTAGGCTGGTCCATTGGTTATTCTGACAACAGCCTTATGATGTTATACTGTCACAGGCAGGGTCCTACAGGAGGGCCGTGATCTCCTTAAGGCCCTTTCCGATGCCAAGTTGACCCAAAGGCATCCTCGGTTTCTCACCCACCACTTCCTTGATGTTAAAATATGTTAGGGAGGCTTCCTTTTTATGCTGTCTTGGTCACTTCTCGTTGTAGTCTCTGCCTGTGGACTCCCGGACCCCTCATGGTTCCCGCTCTACAAATGGATGCTTCCAGGGTACCCTAGCCTTAGGGGCTATGCATGGCTCCTACCACCCCAATACCACGCCCCAAGTGTCGCAGATGTACTGGACGCTATCTTGTCCCTTTCTCATGTCCACACCTTCTCTGGCACTCAGGCTGTCTTCAGCCCTGACTCTTCTCTCTCTGTGCCCCTACTGGCACTTGGGCTCTCCTCAGCCCTGTCTCTCTCTCTCCATGCCCTTCCTCCAGGCTTTTCAGTAAAGCCACCTTTTCTAGGGCCTTCTCAAGCACTGCCCCCTTCTCTGGGGTTCCCAGTAGCACTGCTCTCCACCAGCGCCTCCTCTATAGCGCTGCCTTCTCTTGCAGGGCCTTCACGGTAAAGCTGCTCCTCTCTGGGGCCTTCCCTGTAAAGCCACCCCTCTCTCAGGGGCTCTTCTGCAGTGCCGCCTTCTCTTGGGGGCTCTTCTGCAGTGCCACCCTCTCCTGGGTTCACCGCAATGCTACCCCCTTCCTCAGGGTTCACCACACCCGCACTGGGGGGCTCTCAGTAATGCCCTTTCTCTGGGGCTGGGGTCTATGCACCCCAAATACTGCACCCTTGCTGGCCCTGGGGTTCCCACACTACTGTGGGTCCCCTATGAGGATGCTGCTCCCTTATTGGTGGTGGGGGCCCCACTCTACAGTGAGTCCTCTCTGAGGCCTCTTCTAACCCCTAATAGCCTCACCCAAACCACTGGTGATAAACAGGAACACAAAATACTAGCCCTCCGGCTATAACTGAAACTGAAGCCGTTTGGCCATAACAACATTCACTCCTACTGGAGACCCTTTAGCTCTCCCAGACATGTTAGATGCTGCTCCTGTATCAGGCTTCTCCTTGCATCTTTAGTCAGGGAGCTCCTTCCTCAACACATCCTATTTCTTGATATCATTGTGTATAGAGGCCTTCTGAGGATATGCTGCCATTTTGACTATAACATCTCTTTTTTTTCTTTCTATATGTTTTAACCTCTGATTTTGTGATATATTCCTCCACTGGCACTGGGAATTCAACGTGCAGAACCCAAGAACCAATTTTCTACCCAGAACTTCTGCTGAATTTTATCCATGTAACATTTTAATATATTGCTTTGCAATAGGTTTGATTTAGAGTTTGTGATCAACATCACTTTGGTACTGTTGAATCTGAGGAATTATTTTAAAATGGAAAACATAAAATTATATTTCAGTATTCTAGGTCAATCATAAATAAAAGCATAAATTATATGGTACTGCCCTAGAGGCGATACAGATGGAATTGTACTTGCTCTGGAAAATACGTGACTATTTTGCTTCAGTGGGCACGTTTATATGTGTGCTTTAATGTGCAGTAGGTTATATTAACGTACAGTAAAACATTACTAAAACAAGGTGTTATTTAGTTAAGCAGCATTAAAATAGGTTAATGCACATTAAATATCACTTAAAAACTGTGAGCTCCTACAGACATGTGGGGGGCCTCCTCTGATGCACTGGAAATCCACTGCATTGGAGCAGACTCAACTGAGTCTCCTGGAGCATGGGAATTGACATGTTCTGGGAGCCTTCCCCAGCACAGGTATCAGTGTCCCCATGGTGAAAAAATGGCGGTAGGGTGCTTTGAAATAAAATACATTCAATGAGCTTTAGTTCAAAGAACCTATCTGCTATTTTTTCAGCTCAGAGACATGCGGGAATGCTGATACTCATGACACACTTTAAATTAGTGTGGCTGCTAATTAAAGCACCCGGCGCTGCGACCCAAAGCACGTGTAGAAATGCCATGTTCTTTAATTAATACGCATTAAGAAAGGCTAATGTACATTTTCCCAGTACTTCACAAAGTAGGGTGTCTATACATGAGCAGAGAGGTTGTTTTGATGTGCTGTAATTCCACCACATCAGGACAGACACGATTAACCAATTCTGCTGGAGTATGGCAATTACCATGCTCTGGCTGCCTCCCATATCTTGTATATTGCCATCCCCGCACTTGAAAATGGTGGCAGGAGCATTTTATTTAAAGCTTGTTTGACAAGCTTTAGACAATGGTCCCATGCTGCTACATGAGATGCTCTGGAAGCTTTAAGCAGAGCAGCTCTCAGAGCCACTCTAAAGCTCTCTCCTGCCAAATCCTGAAGCACGTGTATAAACACCTGGAGGTACTAGATTTAATACACACTAAGTAAAGCGCATTAATGCATGTGTAGAGGTGCTCAGCAAAACTAAGATTTCACCCATGGGTTTGGAAAAATTCATTTCTGTTGGATTCAACTTTCTGGAAGATAACACTATGTGCAAGTGATGGCATGAAAAGCAAGTGGAAAAAAGAAAAAAGTTTGAACTGTCTTTGTTTCTAAAGAAAGCAGATATTTCCTTTCCTTTCATATCATTCCCCTCCAGCCACTTCTCTCTGTTTATCCTACTTTCTCTCCAATCTGTTTCCCTTTTTTTCAGACGTGGTTTTAAGCTCTTCTGTTGCTTAAACCAAGTACATCCATCATCTCTGCTGTTGCTTTACCAATGAGCCAGTGCTGAATCAGCACGCCCCAAGGCATCTCTAAGTCAACAGGCTCACCGAGGGTGCTGTTTCTGGCAGGCCAGTTTAGTGTTCCTGAGGGGCTCTCAGATGCAGCTGTGGTAGTCATAAGGGCGAAAAAAACAGATAAGTCTCTTGAATCCTGCACTTGGAAGAAAAATGCCAAATCAGCAGTCTTGGGAAGTGTGACTTTACAGATGAATCAGTAAAGATGTATTTTTTTTTAAATATAAGTATCCAGGAATTTATGCTAGAATTTTTAAAAGACCTGTCTCCAAAGCATGTTGTCTTCATACATGCAACTCTATTGATCAGGAGAAAAATGTAATAAATACAATAATGTTTTACTGTCTAAATCAGTGTAGTTACTCACTTGGCTTATTTTTACTTTGTTTGCTAGAAGCAAAACATCACAAACGGTAACATGGAGTAAATTTCAGCATGAAGCTCTGCTTGTTTTAAAAATAATTGACCCAATATTAGATACCCAATGTCTTCAAGAAGTAGTAATGTATAGCAAAACTGAGTTACATGGAATTTAAGGAAATATGTAAAATTAAAATAGTCAGGAAAAGCTGGAACAATGTATGGTTGTAACTGATTAGGTTCCTCTACCCAATTTAAATTAGTCATAACAGCGTATTCTTTGATCCTTCATTGCAGACTTAGCATTTTCTTTTAATTAAAATATATTTTTTATCTAAAGAATCCCCACTGTGTTCCAATAGGAGGGGAGAAGATCTATTCACATTTATTGCACATACATTTATAAGAAAATCACAAGTTTTCTCAACAAAAAAGCTATTAACCACAAAATTTATTAACGTTTTCTATGACATATCAATTAAGGTCGATTTGACTGTATATTTTTAAATCCCCAGTGTACTTCACAGTTCAAACAAAGCAACAGATTGCAGCATGTACGACATTCTGAGACTAACAAAAATAACTGTTCTCCAATAATTTGGAGCTTAAATTGTACTATGAGGTGTGTGAAGAGGAAATTAGGTGCACTAGCATGGTTTGGAAGGATAAAATAACTAAAGTTGTAAAAACAAGTAGTGAGAATTTTTAGTATGTCAGAAGCAGGAGATCTGCAAAGGAATCAGAAGTTAAAGAGACAAATTGAGAAAGATAAAAGCAATGCTGAAAATTAAATGATTCTTGGGGATCAGCCTGAAGGACAGAAACTGCTGAGGAAATGCCCCTCCCAGACCTCGTCTTTTTCTGCAGTGAAGGTGAGCTACTGTCAGCCACGGTGGTATCAAAAATAGTGCTGGAAGAAACTGCTACTTACGTGTTTGTCTACAAAGTTGTGTTCAGGAAAGTGAATTTGAATTAACATTTAAATTGCATTAGTTAAACTGTGTTAAACTGTGGAAACCCGTATTCTTAATTAAAATACCTTTACTCAATTTAGTTTATTTCACTTTCAAATTGAAGTAAGCTCAATTGAATTAAGGCAACTTCTATTTAGAATTCTCAACCCCTTGCAGTTTTAGTCATCTACATTAAATTTGTGCTGTCTAGGAAGTTTAGATGCATTTCCCTAAGTACACCTGGTGTCACAGAGCCCTGAGGTGCCCTGCTCCTAAACATGGGAAACGGCTGGGGAAAGAGCCCTAGCGGTGAGCAAGGAGCCCAGCTGCTGGTTGCCAGGGCAACTGGAGCTAGCAAGCGACCATGCCTGCCCGCGGTCAGCTGACTGAAAGGGGCAGGGTCTGGCTCCCTTATAAACCCTAGGGGCTGAGGCCAGGCTGGCAGTTCCCTACCAGCAGCTTTCGGGGAGGGGGAGGAAGGCGCTTCCCTGGAGCAAAGCTGAGAGAAGAGGCCTGATTGCAGGTATAGCCTGAGCCGGGTAAAGGATGGAGCATCCATGGGGTGTTTCGAGTAACGCTGATCTAGCTGGGCAGCTTCAGTTTATGTTCTAGCCGAGGGGCTAGTGTTTTGTGTATTGGTTGGCACTGGTGGTTTGGGGGAGGCTATTAGGAGTTGGAGGAGGCCTCATAGGGGACCCACAGCGGTGTGGGGACCGCAGCAGCAGCGAGAGTGCAGCATTTGGGGTACACTGACCCCAGCCTCAGAAAGGGGGCAGTTGA
>JAGPOW010000229.1:36848239-36870298 GCA_030014935.1 Caiman crocodilus
CAATTGTTCTTCCTGCTCTGCCACACCTGCATGGCAAGAGATACGACTGTGAGGTCCAGCATCAGATCCCATCACATCTTATTGCCAGTGCAGGGAGAGGCTGGGTCATGATCCTTCTGTACCAGCAAGTAGCAGGCTCCTGCACCTGGGAGCCCTCTCAGCGGATGGAGCCCCCAGCTATCAGAGCACATGATTCACTTCCACAGCTGGGAACTCACTGGGTCACATATTCAATTAAGTACATGATAAGGAACCAGCCACATAGTTAGTACACATTTTTGTGTGATAACTTTGAGGCTTATTCCTTGTTTTATCAGGTCATTAATTGCATTAACGCGTGGCTGGATAGCAACTTAAGATGTGATTAACTGGTTACTCACGTTTAAGTGTGAAGTGTGCCAGAGACCAGAACTAAAGGCTGTTCGTTTACACTTGGCAGCTTTAACCTCCAGTGTTGGAATGGAGAAGTTCAATAACCAGCACTGCAGATTATGAAAACCTGCCAAAATTCACAAACCCACAGTCGCTTCCTTATCCATTCCTTTCACGGAAGATGTCCAGTAGGTCTGTCACAAAGGATTGTCAGTGACACTTACGTCTTCTGTTTAGTTCTTTAGTTTGCTAGGAGAAACAGAACCATTCTGCACAATCCGTTCAAAGCCCGTGTTCTGAGGCATGTTTTCACAAATCCTCTCCTGCGGGGACAGTCATACATTTAGGCTTCACAACAATTAACTGAAACTATGATGGTGGCTTTAATGAGCAGTTACAAGAAATCTTGATAAAATTTTAGCTGTATAATCATGGACAGACAAATACAGATGAGTAATGCCTTACAAATTAACACATCAACATAGCATGCAGTGCTTCTGGTCCCAGACTTGAGTTCTAGTCGTCTCTCCCTTTTCTCCTAGCTCATAGTTCTGCAACACCCGTGGCATGAATGCTTCTCTGTTGTTCCAGCCCGTGCCAGGTACTGACCACGAATGACATCCAAGTCTGCGCAACAACTACAAGTGGGGGTTTTTATTTTTATCCATGTTGCTTCATTTCTCCCTCCCATTGTTTTCAGTGCTATTAGGAAGTCAGCCAAGAATCTGCTGTCATCCAGAGCAGCAGTCATTTATGATTTGCAAACCGTAGTTCTCTATTGGCTGAATCAGTAGAGTTGCAGGCCATATAATTGCTGAAATATATAATCAAGCTCTCATTGGTGAGTTTAGCAAAGCATAGTCAAAGGATCCTTTAAACACGGGGAGTGATTCTGCTGTTGTATTGAAGGGCTGACAAAAGGCAAAGGATGATTCATGTGTAGAGCGACCATACATCCTGGTTTGGCTGGAATTGATGCAAAGGTACCAGATTGGTAGCACCACCCTGCCCACATTTGCCTGACCTGGCCCTTCCTGAGCAGTGGCTGGAGGCTGGGGCGAGGGGAGGGCTGGGCTGGGCTGGGCTGAGCACCACTGCTCCTATCTAGGCTGGGGATTGGCTGTGGGGA
Source organism: Caiman crocodilus (assembly GCA_030014935.1). Taxonomy (NCBI): domain Eukaryota; kingdom Metazoa; phylum Chordata; order Crocodylia; family Alligatoridae; genus Caiman; species Caiman crocodilus. The sequence goes on from JAGPOW010000229.1 coordinate 36,849,741, forward strand.
GGAGGCTGGGGCTCAGTCACCTGTGTGGGGCAAGCTGGGATGGCCACACAGTGCAGGCTGGGGGCTCAGGAGGCGCTGCACAGGGGCTGCGACCAACTGGTTCTACCTTTTGCATACAGGGGATGAGCCTAGCTGCAGGCCTTCACACTGTCCTGTCCCAACCTGCTCCTGCTCTGCCGTGAGCGCTCCTGGGAGCCATGGGATCGAGGGGAGTGGGGGGGAAATAATGCATGTGTGTGTGTGTGAGAGAGTGTGTGTTGCACTCCCCCATCCCAGATTTCCTCGCCCCATCCTGGATTTCTTTCAAAATAATATGGTCACCCTGTGCGTGTGTAGTGTGATGCGCTAGGAAATAATAGTACTGAGTTATCATGTTATAACAGACATCACAGTCCTGCTGAGTCTGAGAAACAAAATGGAATTGTGTTACTGAGAACAAAATACGGCCCTTAAAGTCTGTACAGGGGAGGGTCAGTCAAAAAGGCTGCAAGGTATATTATATCCAAAATGGATTAAAAATATCCAGGGACCCATCTAGCATGGAGAAAAAACATGTGAATGCCATGTTGCAAATAAAGCATTCACTGCAGTATGAAATCAGTTCATGAGACCTTGTAGTCTAATGGATAGTTTTAGGGATGGGAAAATCCTTTGTGTTTTTCACAGCTGCTACCATACATGCATGTCTCTCTTCTGTATAAATATAGCTGTCTTGCTTTCTAGAATGCTCAGTTGGACTATGCCTAAACTGCATGATTTTACTTTATATACACCCTTTTGTTGACTCTCTGGGCAGTTGACTGTGAGTCACGTGTCTATCCCTCAACTTTTCCCTAAAACTAGATAGTATTGTAGCCTAGGTATACCCTGGGGGTGTGCTTTGTCCTCCAGTGACAGTGGTGGTGGCCAGGCAGGGTGCTGAGGAAGGGGTCAGCTACTAAAGTGGCTTCCTCCCCTCTCTATAGAGGTAGGCCAAAACCAAGTACTTAACTGTGTACAGTTTATTATAGGAATAAATGCAGATGCTTAAAATAAAACATAAAATATTTACAAGGCTTAACATATACTAAATATAATATTCTACAATTCACATATAATACCAAATATGAACCAAATAACTTACAACTTATACAACACAATTAACATATAGGGATAGTAACTTAATCATAATATTTCTTTAAATTTTCACAAATAATACCACTATACACATTGAGACATTAAAACACATAAACCATATAAACCCCCTTTAAAAATGCTCTGAGCTACATAGCCCCTAACATGACAACCTCTAAATAGCAAGTGCACTCAGCACCTCCCCGAGGGGTTTCTTTGAAGCCCCTCCCCTTTAAGGCCCTGGGATGTGGACGCACCCCACCCCCAATGGAGGGTGGAGGTGGCAGACCCTCCTCACCCATGTCAGTCTCCCCTGCGGGGCCCACTTCCCCATTAACTCATGCTTCCTTTCTGGAGAAGTCAAGGCTCATCCCCTGGTGGCTGATCCCACAAGATCCTCTGCCCAGTGGTGCCTTCGGCTCTCCTCGATGGCCCGGTACCCTACACTGGGCACCCAGGGCTCGCTCTCTCTCGTGGGAGCCAAGCAAGTGCAGGGTCCAACTCCCCAGGCTCACACCAGGGGTTCTCCCCTTTCTCAGGCCCTGCTCTGGGCACCGGGCTCTTTCAGTTAAAAGTAGAGCCACACTGCGGGGCTCCAGTCACTCGGCCTAGGGCCAGGGCTAACATGAGGAGCCACGAGCTGGTTCCAAGGCAGTTCTCCATGCACCGACCTGTGCTCAAGCAGGGTCCTGAGGAAGGCTGTCTCTGGAGCTCCTCTCTCCTCACCATCCCTCGTCATCTCTCCAGGCTGCTGAGCACGCTCCCCTTTTACGCTCTTCACCCTCGAAGTCCTCCAGCCCTGGCTAGCGCAGTTCTGATTCCAGCCACTCCTTGCCCCTTCCCTTCGGAAAAGAGCAGGGCACAGCTTCCCTTGCGCTGCCTCCGGATTTCTGGGCCGGCTCCACCGATCAAACAGCAGACCCTTGATCCTGGGACTCAACCCTAACCCAGCCCTTTCTTTTCTTTTTCTTGGCCAAAACTGATTGGATTTGATTTTTATACCAATAATGGAATCAAGAATAAAGTGGTTCTCAGATCAGTGATGAGGAGATGACGACATACAAAAATATACAAATGCATTTAACATTGGTGGCCACTTAGGGCATTTTTACACATGCTTTAGGGATGGGGGTTGGAGGCGATGCTTTAATTAAAGCAGCTTCAAGAGCCACTCTAGTCAAAGCGCCTGCAGTGTCTCATATATCAGTATCCCTGCACTTAAAAATAGTGGCAGGGCGCTTTAACTAAAGCTCATTCTAAGAACTTTAGTTAAAGTTTCCCCACCACCATTTTGAAGCACAGATACGCTGATACACAAGACATGAAGGCTGGCTGGAATGCACCAGTTAACACTTTCCAACAGACTCGATTAATCTGCCACCACTGAGAACAGTCTAACTCCGTCCTCTTTGGAACCACCCTTCAGTAGTTGTAGTCTATATTAAATCCCCTTCGCTTTTCTCTTCCCCAAACTAAATGGGCATTTTTACACATGCTCTGGGAGTAGGGGTAGGGGGCGGTGCAAAGCTTTACTTGGAACAGCTCCACACGCTGCACATGAGATGCAGGAGGCTGCTGGGAGTCCAGTAATTGCCATACTCTAGGGGACTCAATTAATCAAGTCTGCTCCAACAAAATTGGAATTCCAGAATTTCAGAGCAGCCTCCAAGCTCATGTGTAGGTGCCCAACAAGCCCAGTTCCATCAGCTTGTTCTGCCTCAGGCCCCTAACTATTTTCATTGTCCATTTCAACTGGACTGTCTCCAGTTAGTTCACATCCCTTCTGTAGTGGGAGGCCCAAAACCATATTCTAGCTGTGGCCTCAGCAGTGCCAAATAGAGGGGAATAATCAATTCCCTTGATCTGCTGGCAGTATTTCTATGAATACAGCCCAATATACAATTAGCCTTCTTGGCAACAAGGGCACACTGTTGGCTCATATTCAGTTTATTATGCACTGTAATCCACAAGTCCTTAGCCTGTCCTGGGACAGAGTTACAATTTAAGTGTGATTAAAATCTTAACAAAACAAAACATTTCAACATGCCACATGTTCAAACAATTTATCATCTGATAATGAGCAGCAAAAATGGTGATCAAGACAGAAAGATGTTAGTTGTTAAGTGTAGAATATCTTTACAGTTTGTTTGTACATGCTTTGATTTGAACAATGTGGTATGTAACACACAAAATGATTGTGTTTGGCCAGGTCTTCCTGCATCTGAGGATGGACTGCTGTCCCCTACTGCTCCTTCAAGAGGACTCACTGTAACTGATGCTGACTTCACTTACCCATGGTGCCTCAGAAAAAATTGTCATAACTCACCCCCCCTTCTCCCATTTCCCAACCAGCTTTCAAGGCTGCTTCTTTAAGGAGCCATTTAACTCCTCTTCCCCTGATGCCCAGAGCATAAACAGACACCCAACATGACATGCTTTACTTGCACACAATAGAAATACGTTGAGGAAAGAGGAAAAACACAAAAGCCATTTATAAAGTGCCCCAGGAGAATTCAAGCCATCCCACTCCAGTACCCCACCTTTACATAGGTTTCCCTTGCTCAGCACGGGGGTTAAAGTAAAGGTTCCTTCACCTATGTGTTCTCATTAACAGCACAGCTGAAGGTGGGCAGGGGAGGGTGGCAGCCCCTGCCAGTAGCTCTCCAGTTCCCCTTGCTGGCAAGTGTTGGCAAAACAAATTCCTGAGGCACCTTTTTTCTCTTCTAGATAGCTCACCTTGTGAACATGAAGTGAGTCACATGGAGTGATAATTTCCATCAAGCAATATTATCTCTTCCCTGATGGAAACAATATTTGTTAGGCCTTAGAGTAACAGTGTGAAAGGGTATGTGACTATTTACAGCGTGAAAGATAATCTGATTGCTAACATGCCCAGCCACTGTTGGAACCTAATAGGCATATAGGTTAAATCTAAAAAGTGAAAATATTGGAAATTGCTGGAATGCAGACTTCTTACTTTTTTTCACTTGAATGGAGTAATACTTTGAACTGATTTGCTTTGAAACTTAAGGAAAATTCTGAGAGAAAGCACAATAATTATTCTACTAGACTAGTTTTTCCTTTCTGTTTTCCTTTGGGGAAGAGCTATTTTTTAGTGCAGTTATCATACTTTTTGTGGGCTGGAAGGAGTATTTTTAAAGGGTGGAGTCTCAGGTTTTCTTTGTATCAAACACATTCAACATGATTATTGCATGAACTAAAGATTGAATGATGAGGTGAGCGCCAGTGATACAACTGCTTTTAATTTACCATGATTGGTAGCTTATACAAAGACCAACAGACCTAATGAAGATATAATATGTGTTCCACTTGACATTAGTTGTATTTTTTCAAACCAGCAATGGGGAGTTATTTTATTTTTCTGATTTACCTCTGCTCACATATCCAGATGTAGAAGCAACACCCTTCCGCATGGACCAACAGTGGTATAAAGTAATAACATCTAGACTTTGACATCTACCATCTGTACTGCTGATTCAGAGTTAATGTATTTCCTTTCATATACACATTCTATTGAAAAAAAGTTTAAATACCTGTATACTAAGTCAGGTGAACCTCCACTGAACTGTACTATTAAAATGCCTGTATCTTGGAATCAAATAACTATGGTGGCCTTTTCCTAAAGTCATTGTGATTTACAGCGGCAGATCTGTGCAGTGTCTGTTTTTGGAGCGAGTTTCTTTACAAATCTTGCCTGTATAGCTAACTACTCACAGCTGTGTAGTTATCACCTATGACCATTTGAATAGTAAATATGCCATCTTCTTCATCTGAGCATCCAGTGTACCGTGATATAAGGAGTTATGGTCCAGACTCACTTAATTTTTTACACCACAGAAAATAAGGCCAGGACTCCTCTCATCCTGCCCCTATACCTTCATTAGGACGTACAACTTGTTCTTTAGCATACTTCAGATCATCTCTGCAACTATAGTATCCACAAGAGTATTTATTGGTTAGAAGAAAAGCATCAATTCAAGTAATCTATGCCAGAAATCAGTCCAATTCTAAAAGTTGTGTATTTCGCCTCTTACCCTTGCCGTTTCAATATTCTGGGCAAGGACACTATCAGTGTAGATGATTTAATTCAAAATTACAGTATCTAGCTTGGATGGTCATTTTTTGCAAACAAGGAACAACTCAGATGTGTTTGCCACAAAATGGTATAGTTAGGGTTGGACTTTGATGTCACCCAGTGGAGTTAAACTGAATTTAAACTAACGTAATTAGGATCTATATCTGGCCCCGACTATCCAAAGATTAGTTCTTAGCAAAAAGAGACTTTGGTTCTTTGACACATTTGTTTTCTGGATTTTAGCAATGATTATTATCTGTGTTGTCTTCAAATACCCTTTCCTCTAACAGTTGTGCAAAAGATAAAACAAGACAAGGCTTGTGTTTTGTGCTCAGACCGATGGAACATCCAGTTCATCTGCCAGCTTTTCCACAACTTCTGTCTCAAAAACAGGATCACAATATCCTTCCATGTCTGAAGTCTCTGCAGCTTGTTTCTTGCATCATGACAGATTAACATATTTGGACTTGGAAGGGCAACAAATTTTGCTAGTGGGAGGCAAACCTTCCTTGAGACAGATTCATACTACTAAGCAGGAAAGAGCAGTCCTCTTTCTCCACCTGTTCTGTTCTGGATGGCTTGTTGTTTAGTTTTGTTTCCCTTCAATATAGCTTAGGTACAATTGGTATCAATATTATCTTGTCATGTCCTCACTGAATACTTTCAGAAATTGCATGATTAAAATATTTCTAACAGAATTGAATCACACATTTTCCCCTGTTTGGCGAAATCTCTTCATGACTTGAATATAATCTTTAGCAAACTAATTTAATTATGTTTTATGAGCCTTTGGGAGAGAACTTATTTTATTATCTGTCTCTGAAAACAGCGTTACCAGGGCATGAAGTCAGAAGAGCTGGTCACATTCAGGGATTAATGGCTGACTTCTGCAAATATTTTGCACAATTTTCCAAGAGAATCCAGAGCACGCGATCTATTTGGGAAAAGAGCTCTGAGCTACAGCTGAAATAAGAATGAACATTATGTAAAATGACCACATTTGTTTGTGGCATTTCCATGGAAGTCTGGGGAGAGATCTGTCTCTGCTTAGAGACTATATAATTAAGCTCTATTAAACCTGTTCTAATTTTGTAGGCTTAACAACTCTCCATCATCTGCTGCAGTGGGCGTAGATCCTGGGATAGGCAAAAGGCTCTACTACTTGAGCCCTCAGGACAACTTCATTAAGTTGTTGGGTCATCCAAGATGGAGGAAGATACAGCTGATCCTCATATAATCTCAGACAAACAGTCCAGTACATGAAATAGCATGTGGTCTACTGAATATGATCATGCCTTTCTAGAGCTGACCATCTTTGGTGCCAAAATGCAGGAAAGTTGACATTCACATCTGAGGGTCATTATTTCAGGTTATTTTTAGAAAAACTATAAATTCCTGTGTAGTAAATGCTGCTTTTTCTCTGTGGCCAGCAGGAAATATTTTTAGCAATCTCATTCAGGTCCTTCATTGACAAATTCTACAAAGGATAATGTATTACTGTTGACACTAATTGTCATTTTGCTGGAAAAAATAAAGAGTAAAGTGGCATTAACTCCTAGAACCGTACAAAGTTAGGATTGGAAGGGACCTCTGGAGGTCATCTAGTCCAACCCCCTGCTCAAAGCAGAGTCATCTCCAGCTAAGGCTTTGTCTAGCCAGAACTTAAAAACATCCAGAGATGGAGAGTTCACAACCTCTCCAGGTAACCTGTTGCAGTGCTTTACTACCCTCCTAGTGAGAGAGTTTTTCCTAATATCTAACCTAAACTTCCCTTGCTACAACTTGAGCCCATTGCTCCTTGTTCTGTGATGTGCCACCACTGAGAACAGTCCAGCTCCGTTCTCTTTGGAACCACCCCTCAGGTAGTTGAATGCTGCTATAAAATCTCTTCCCAGTCTTTTCTTTTCTAGACTAATAAGCCCAGTCCCCCCAGCCTCTCCTCATAAGTTATGTGCCCTACCCTCATCACCATTTTTGTTGCCCTCCACTGAACTCTTTTCAATTTGGCCACATCCTTTTTATAGTGGGGGGCCTAAAACTGAACACAGTACTGTAGCTGTGGCCTCAGGAGTGCTGAATAGAGGAGAATAATCACTTCCCTTGATCCGCTGGCAACAACTCCTGCCAATGCAGTCCATTATTCCATTCGCCTTCTTGGCAATAAAGCACTGTTGGCTCATATTCAGCTTATTGTCCAGTGTAGCCCTCAGATTCTTTTCTCCAGAGCTGCTGCCTAGCCAGTCATTCCCCAGCCTGTACCGGTGCATAGGGTTTGTTCCATCCTAAGTGCAGGACTTTTCACTTATTCTTGCTGAACTTCATGAGCTTTCTTTTGGCCCAATCATTCACTTTTTCTAGGTCACTCTAAATCCGAACCCTACCCTCCAGTGCCAGGTTGGTGTCATCTGCAGTCTTGCTGAGGGTGCACTCTATGCCATCCTCCAGGTCAATGATGTTCCCATTTGTGTTCATACACATCAGGGCTTGGGGAGTAAGAATAGAGAGTTGCATTGCATCTTTTATTTGGATAGAGTATTTTGTTCCACAAGGCTAGAAATCTAGCTGCTTTACCAGGGTTAAAATTCACATTCAAAACTTGGAAAGAAAGAACTGGACCTCATTTAACAATAAGATCTGGAAAAGTGAGTTGAAATATCCAGGATAAATATATAGTGGAGCAAAGATCTGCATAACTTGCTAGCTTATGCTGTAGCATTTCTAGAAAAACAGATGTTGGCCAAACAGTATTTTTCACAAAAAGAATCTCAAATCAAAATGTCGTTGATCTTATTTATTCACTGGGCTCGAGCTTTTGAGTGAAATTCTGCTCTGAGCCACACCTGTGTAGCCCATGAAGTCAGAGCAAGTCAGAGTAACTGACAGCACAGTTTGACCCCACAACACTGAATCTCCCTTTCTGTTCGCACGCTTTCACACCTTTTTATAGAAGGCAATAACAACGTATCAAAATAAACAAATTACCTTATTTTTTCTTCTCCTTTCATTTATTCACACCAAGTAGATGAATGCCTTTTCAGGTCCCTCCGGGTCAAATTTTCCATTTTAACTCCTACTTCATTGTTCTCATTGTTACATTTGTTCATTCTAAAGCTAAACTTGGCTCTTGGGCCCAGGTCATTGTGGCTGACCGATCTCTGACCATCACAGAAGTTGTTCTCCTGCTTTTTGCTTCTTATCAATTGGAGGAAGAGAAATGAGAGATGGTGCCTTCCTTATTCCTGAAAAGAAGCAGGAGGAGCAGAATGACCTCCTACAACTTGACCCTTCTGGAGCCTACTCCCAACACAGTCTGCATGGGTGTGTTACATGATCAGACTGTGCTTGGCCCTCAAATAAGAGAAGCTGGATGAATGGACCTCTAAATAGCTATCCTTCATACATGGTGATGCAGTTTGCCCTAATGATGAGATTTTTTTTACTGTGACTGAAAGAAGAATTGAGGAAAAAGGATATTTTCATGTTTTGTTCTTGCATCATTTAGGGAATGTGTCAACAAAAGTCCACCTGCATCTATTCATTAGTTATTTGGTGAACATGGAGCCACGAGCAGCCCCCAATCCAATTTCTTTTCATGTTGAGAATCAGGCTGTAAAGAAATGCCTTCCTTATATTTCTTTCTCTTTACCTGGGAATAGCTCTACATAATCATTTTAATATGAATATGTAAAATCAGCCTATTAGCCTACCTAATCACTCTGATAGTTTTCTCTTTTGATGGTGCTGGAAATGTGGGTCACTAGATGTTTCCCCTACCACAGTGTCTGTGCATGTTTGTTCAGGGGAGAGAGAAGTAGAGCTTGAGAGACATTGCTCATCTTTCCTACACTAGGGAAGAACTTGGTCTCAGATAGGCCCTTCTTTCCTTGTTTCACAGAGTATCTCTTATTAGCACTAGTTCCCTCTTGTTGGGCATTGGGAATGTAAGCACATTTTTAAGGATAAACAAGTGCTGGGGAAGGCAGGTATTTTTGCAGGAGTAGATGTGGGTTATAGTTAGGAGTAGGAATCTGTCATACTGTGGGGGATGAGTATCTCATAAGAAACAGACGAAAAGGGAAAGAAGCATACATGTGGAAGCACTTGTCTCAACTGTGGGAACAGCTGGGAACTAAATGAGTAAGGTGTTGCCATCAATGCTTTGTGATAGTGATTTACTGGGTCCTTAGAAAAAGCAAGTACCAGGGTACACAATGGCATCCAAAATTTGCATGATCAGAAAATAGCATAGCACCCAATATGTATTTGAAAACCAGAAGTGGGGCAATTTCATATACAAGGAAGTGAAATGTCACTAGATTACAGACTGAAGCGATACTAAATGGCTTCTAACGGGGATTCTTTACATTAGGCATCTATCTTACAGTCACTCACAGCTGAGGTTACGTTATTGACACAGCTTATAGCATCAGTAAGATAATGTATAATCCATTCTATCTCTTGGTTGAAGTACAGTGAGCACTGTTTTCTGCTGTTTGTACGAAATCTCTCTAGTTAGGTCCCTATCTCTGAAATGACCATAGAAGGCAGAGAATCTCTCAGAGCATCTGCTTTCATTTCTTGAGAAAACAGTATGATGTAAAGGCTGAGAAAGGGTCATGGCCTGGTAGAAGGGAGCAAGGATGAAGTGCTTTTTTTTTAATCAGTGGGCATGCCTACATGTGTACTTGAATGTGCATTAGCCTTTTATAGTATGTATTAAAGCACCACTTTAAAATGTGTGCTTTAGTAAATGTGCATTAAAATAAATGAATAGGGAAGAAGACCACCTAATCGGCACATCACAGAGCAACACTCTCACAAAAGCACTGTCAGATACCCAGGAGAATAAACTTTCAGCCTCTACCTCCCCTGTACAAAATTGAGTTTATTTTCTATTTGCAATCTTTGAATTCTCCTCAGCCTGAAGAAGGGTGTATGTGCCCAAAATCTTGCAAAGAAAAGAATTTTTTTGCTATTTGTAGTTGGTCTAGTAAAAAATATTTCCTCTGACCCAAGAGCTTTGTGTATCTCTTTTTCTCAGACCAACACGGCTACAAAATAGATCCCTGAAAATAAGTTAATGCACATTGAGCGTCCCTCAAAAACCGTGGTTTTTAGTTAATGTGCATTAAGACAGGCTAATGCACATTTTCCTAGTACCTCCCAATGGAGGGTGTGTACACATGAGGGCAGAAGCTGCTCTGCTCTGCTGCAATTCCAGCACATCACAGCAGACTCAATTGATCGAGTCTGCTGGAGAGTGACAGCTCCAGCAGCTTCCTGCTTCTCATGTAACAGTATCCCCAGTCTTCAAAATGGTGCAGGAGTACTTGAATGGGCTTTAGCTCAAGCACCTCCATAGCTGTTTTTAAGCATGGGGGTGCTGATATAAGAGACACTAGGGTGCTTTAATTAGAGCAGCTCTTGGACCCAGTCTAATTAAAGTGCCGCCCCCTCACCCCTGGAGTATGTATAAAAGTGCCAAGAGGCATGTATAGATGCACCCAATGATCCCCAGCTTCCACAGCTGTCCCTTAGGGAGCGTTCACAGCCAATGCAATGGAGAATGACCCTGAGGTTCCTTCATTTTGTGTCAAGGGATAGAGTGGTCCCTGGGTGGTGCCAGGACTGGGCCTTACCCTTGCTCCCTCCTGACCTTGAACTATGTCACATGCAGTTCAGCTGCTTCTCTAGATTCAGCTTGCCATCTCTTTAGTTTACGTATCTATAGTAAAACTGCAATTACTGAATTAAATTATCCCTGTAAATTATCATGTAGGATTCATTTAAACACTGGTTGTAAAAACATCCAGTGTTTCATCTAGAAAATGCCTATCTATTTAGGTACTTGCACTTCAAGCCCTAAGGCAGGGATGTCATTTGATATGTGAATGGGATTGAAATAACCATGAGCCTTGTTATAAAAACACAAGAAGATTTGACTATTTGCAATTAGGGTTAGCATTGTACTTGATAAAGCAGTTTCCATGTGTCAGATTTTGATCTTCAAATCATTCTGAAATTATAGCTCTGGGAATCATCATCCCATTTAGTTGTTCCTGACTGGAAATGCATAAAATTCTAACTCCCCACATTAGCAATCAGGTTTCCATCTTAAAAATATATTATTGTCCTCGTATTCATAAAATAATTTATTTAATTAAATAGAAGATCTGATCACTTACCACACTTGGATACATGTAGTTGTATATACACTAGTAACACAACTGGCTCATAAAGACAAAAGAAATACTCATAAATTGTCATTTTATTACCAATTTGTACCATTTATTTTCACATGAAAAGGCCAGAAGAGCTGAAATAAGTACACGTGGGAGAGAACCATTCTCCTCCTTTATGTCCTGCATTATTCCCTTATACTCTGTAGCACCATAAAACATCTCCATTTTGAAAAGCTGCTCCAATTCTATCCTCAGCAGCCCCAAACAACAATAATTTTGCTCCTGGCTGTCACTTGATATTGCAAATACAGTGTGCTTACAGTGGAGCTCTGGAAGTCACACATGGAGTGCATTCTTTGGAATCTTCTTTGTTTTATCATTGCAGAACAGCCCACAAAGATTTGTATTATTGCACCTGAATAAATAGAGCTCTGCATTTCACCCATTGAGGTCAATGCATATGTCTTGCAAGGGGGACATTCTTCAGCTCTTTTCCTGCCGCTTCTGCTGAATAACAAGAGCCTGAGCACCTATGCCAGCTGACCGGATGTCAACAAGTGCATGTTTTTTATTTTTATCTTGAAAGGCCAGCTGCCGGCCACCAGTAGTTTTATGCACAGCAGTATTTTTCTAGCAAATAGGAACAGCATCCATCTACACAGTTCACAGTTACAACTACCAACATCATTTCAAAGGGTTAGACTTGCCAAATTCTCTAAATATTTTAATTTCATTGTAATGCATAATAACAGGTGTACAGCGTAGTTGCCAGTTTCTTCACGCTGGCTGGGGGAGTGAATGAGTGTTTTGCCAAGAGAGAATGGTATTTAATAGATATTTGAAGATGTAAACTGGTAATAGCCAAATGCACAAGCTTTACATTTAAGCAGAGGTGCATTTCCTACCAACCTGCCCTCCTTTTCCATGTGATCAGTTGGACAAGAAAAAACCCCTCTATGTAAGGTATTGACAAGCTGCTTGAACTGATTGGGGATGTGTAATTTTAGAAAATACTTTTTCTCATATTGTTCCTATTGTCTCCTGTACATTTGACTTCTCCTGGGACGGTCAATATTGGAGTGAAAAGCCCCTATCCTACAGTTCCACCATGACTGTAGGGCAAGTGCATGCTTTTAGTTAGAATTCAAAGTGATCACAAAAGTCTGATTTCCATGATCTTGGCTGTAAAACCTTTTGGGGCTTACACGGTTTGACTACTGCTGAGCTGAAGTCTGATTTAAGAGCCAAACAGTTTTTTCCTTACATTGTTCCCATGGAGACCAGACATTTGTACTAGTCAGGCTGCATTGCCAAAGTCCAAACATGAAATCACACCTCTCTCAAATCAGTACTAGAGAAGGTTATTGGGCTCTAAAAACTCAAATGCACGTGTTTAGACAGGGCTAGTGTAAATCTATTCTTGCACCTGATACCTTATGCAACCTTGGGTAAATTTACCCCAGAAGGGGTATATTTACATGTGAACACACACAGGTGTGCACAGATTAATAACATATATTGTATGTGTGTCTCTTTAAACGTTAGAGGCATTTTGAAGTCAAAATGTGAGGCAGAAATTTAAGGTAGGCAACCTGAAAAGAGGTCTCATCATGTAATTCATATAAGATATATTTTCCATCAAGTTGATTAGTACAGGATCAAATATAACTCACGAATTATAAACAATGTTAATATTTTCCCTTATTCTTTTTCTTCCCTTTCTAGATTTTCTGTCCTTCGCCTATCTTGTTTGCATCATGAACCCAGCTCCAAGCCATTTGAGACTGCTTCATGCATGATTTCATGTTCATCTTCACCGGGATTCTCCCGGCAAATCCTGTAACATGGCAATAAAGGGAACCCTGAAAAGAGCAGTAGGGCACATTCAGGTTTTGTCTCCGTTATCTCACCTAAATGTTTAGATAGCATTTTTCTCATTGGGATCCTCTAGCTACTTGTATCAATAGTGTTATACTTTCAACCAGTTTTAAGAATCAATCATATCAAGCATGGCTAGGCCTAAATGATGAATTCCCTGGTTGATAGTCAGGGATCTCGTGCATTATGGATGTCTGTGAATACAGTGAGGACCCTCCCATGGTGGATCTCTTCTTACTGTAGCATGGAAAGCCTCACACAATTGTAGCAAAGCAATTTTTTTTCATTTTCCATTTCTTTTTCCATTCTTTCTTGGCAACATACTGAAAATGTTGATTTTTCAACTTTATTTCTAAACGCATTCTGTGACCTTTTTAACCTTTTCTGGGGGAGGGTGGAATATAAACTTGATCATTGAGATTGTAGTGTAAACATCTTTTCTCATCAGTGGAAGATATAACCACATATCTGGGAATAACATCTGGATATTTGATATCAGTGTTTTGGTGCTAACGTCAACCTTGTATTTCACTGATGCAAACTTGTGTTCCCACGTTCCGAACAGGCTGCATGCTAGGAAGGAACTGCATTCTAGCTTTGTGTCTGAGGTAGACTGGTAGGGAGGAAGGCAGAGCTGTTACAGCCTAGCAGTATTTTGCCGAGCCATTCCTGAATGGCACACCTAAAATGCCTTGAAACTCTCTCAACAACAGTCCTTCAAAGAAGTACTACTATATACTGCCTCCTGTGCTTGTTACTGAGGCCATTCAAGCCAGATATTTTGAAATGACCACCACTCAGATTTGAATACCGGAGAGCTCTTAGCCCTAAGTCTGACAACCTTTGTGTGAAGATCTCGGGAGTTACATGTCCTTAGTGCTTTTCATTACTGTTTGTATCTCTTTGCTTATTTTCCTCATTCTTAGTGCTATAATTTTTAGCTTATTTTTCAGAGCAGAGCAAGGGTGCTGAACCTCTGACCCATGGACCAAATATGTCCTGCTGAGCCATGAAATCCAGCCTGTAGGGCTCCCCCACAGGATGGAAAACTTAGCAGCAGGGCACAGTGGAAGCTCTGTGCATCCCCTGGCCCATTTCAGTGGAGTAGAATCAGGGCCGGGCCCCAGCTGTGCACAACCAAGCTGTTCTTCTACTCCCCGGCATGTCTGGATTGGCCCCTGCCCCTCCCACAGCACATCTGGATCGGGCTGCTCCCTCTCCTGTATGTGTCTGGATTGGGGCCGCTCTGTTCCCCTGCACTCCCTTCGTTTGTCTGGATCAGGGCTGCCCTGTCTTGCCCAGCCCCATCCATGCATCTGGACTGGGACTGGGTTGTTTCCCACCCCCGTTCCCCACGCATGTGTCCAGATCAGGGCCACTCTGCACCCCTTCCCAACCCACGTATCCAGATCAGGGCCACTTTGCTCTGCCCCTGCCACTGTTGGATGGATCAAGGTTATGCTGTGCAACCCCACCCAGCCAGGTCAAGCTCATCAACCAGATCTGGCCTGCAGAGGACACTAGCACTGCCTATCCAACCTGCAGGGCAAAAAGGTTGGACACCGCTGTTTTAGACTGACTGAATGTCACCAGTTTGATGGGCCCAGTATGATTCCCAGCGTGTTTTATAACCACCAAGCAAACGTCATGAAGCTCATTAGCTTTGGGGAGTTTGTTCAGCGGCGTTTGGAATCCTGGCAAACAATGCACGGTAGATCTACAAAAGACAACAGAATGAGTTATACTATTGATACTGATTTTCAGTGGTGAGAGTTACTACATGTATTCCCCTTGTTTACAGTGATGATATAATTAATAAGGAATGTCATAAGGAAAGCAATATGGCCTAGAAATGAGTTTTAGCAACGACTGCTAGTGATATGCTGTAAAAATTATATAGTAACAGGTAAGGTTGTTTTGTAGCAAGGTATCCTAGACAAGACCCATCCTGTGGGAACGACTCTGAATTGTTCAGCACAAATTAAATGCTCCTTAAAGTCCATGAAATTTATGATGGAATATGATGGGCACCACATTATTTATTTTGAAGTTTTGATTGGGTGTCCCTTCATTTGGAAACACAATTCAGCTTTTCCTGTTTTCTATGGGTATAAGCTGCCAAATTTCTTCCTATACTAGTTCTTTCAGTTCTTAAACAAGACTCTAATATAATGCCACTCAATTTTTTTAGACTGAAGACGCTCTTCAGAAAATGCGAGCTCTTACTTTTTCCTCAGTTTTTGACTACAGAAAAATAGCAGAGCAATTCTTCACTTGCAAAAAACTCAGAAAAGACCACGACAGGTCAGAATGTGTGGACTGAGCCACAGCACACTGGTTGAAAATCACTGCTCTAAGAAGTTAAAGACCCTTTATTAATGATTGACAGAGAGCTTCTACATTAGGAACTGAATATACATGTTGATTCAAAAGGTCTGATTATCTCTTAAAATACATGCACACATCCAGTGGTGCAGATATTCAGTAAAATGTAAAGCTGTCCATTTCTAAGGACAATTTTCAGTCATAATTGCATGAACCATGTAGACGGACAGTTCACATATTTTTTCCATGGGTATATTAAGAAGATTAGCATTAAAACCTATAAAATATATTTTACAACTTAATACTCTAAATCAGAAGTTAAGTTTATTTATATATGATATATGATAAAGTCTTGCATATCCTTCCTGTCAGGAACTTTGGGGTGTAAGCCTGAAACTTTGGCATGCCTAGGCCAAATGCCAGCCCTAGCTCATCCTCCTAGGAGGTACCTAATTAAGGACCAGGTTACCCGGGGAGACCAACAGGAACCAAAGGAGGCTGACGAAGGCTCTGAAAGCTCCCTGCTTCCTGCAGGGCCTTTGTCCCAACAACAGGATTGCTTGGTGCAGCTGCTTAGGACCCTCCTGCTGTGTGACCCCAGTTAAACCTTGTTACTCCCGTGGATTGACCGCTTGTTCTGACCGTGACCCAGGCTTGACCTTGACTGGACGTCGTGGAACTTGGACGCATGCCTGGACTTGGCCTTGGCTTCCACTCTGGTCACCCCCCGACTCATGAACTACTGAGGCTGACTGCCTGCTCTCCAGTGACCCCTTACATGTCTGCTTTTTTCAAGGCTTTAGTTTCAGAATCTATTTTCCCCTGAAGACGTCACTGTATTATGTTGTACATTAATATGATTTAAGTCCTTTTTCAGTCAGAGAATCAAAAATACAGTTTATATAGTTTTCAACTGTTTTTCATCTGGTGAGGACAGCCCAGGATTTTAGTTTTGGTTACATGCCATGCTCTATTCTCAGGATGTACTCCTAATTAATTTTGAAAGCACCCTTTCTGAAGTAGATGTAGTGAGTATTATTGTATATATAATATACAATATTATTATTGAGCAGGGGTGTCAAACTCGCCTTGAGCCGTGGGTCCTGGGCTGAATCAAGCCGCTAGGCTGGATCTGCGGGCCAGTAGCAGCTATAGCAGTGTGCTGGGGATGGCAGTGGTGTAGGTCTGAGACCATCAGTGGGGTTTGGGTGATGGTGGAGTCCTTGCTCACCTCCTTGCCTCCACCATCCGTGTCTGACAGGGCCCAGTCTGAATTCTGCAGCAGGCCACAGCCCACTAGCACGGCCCCCCCACTCCTGGTAGTCTGCCAGACTACCGTGGGCCACGTGGATTGCAGGTTGGATCTGGCTCATGGGCCATGTGTTGGACACCCAGGATGTAGAGGCTCAAACCGTGTAGAGAAGTGAAGTGAAAAGTGACTTTTCCAGGATCTAAGAGTGTGTCGGTCTCCTGAGTCCCAGTGTTGTGAATGATCATCTTTGAACAGGCACAAAATGTCATACTATCAGGTGAGAAGGAACAAATAATAATACCACAACATCTGGAGAAACATTACCATGGGAAGAGTGGACTCGTATTGGAGTCAGTGTGATCTGAAAAAGAGGTCAGTCTCTTTAAACATGGGTAAACTTCACATCTAGGGGCTTTGATATTTTGATAACAAAACATAGGACTTTTTGCTTAACACAAGCAAGTCTTTAATGTTTGCTTAGTACATTATTTAATCTAATATTCAGCTGTATAAAAGAATGAAACCAACAGGTTTAAAATTATTTCTGCTAGAATTCCTCACTGAAGGGGTCACAAATGAGATTTATTTCCAGCAAGATGGTGGTCTTCCACTGTAAATTTCAAAAAATAATTTGAAATATATAGGCCTCCCTCCCCTTCCTACCACACATGCACCAAAAAACTCCAAGGGAAAGTAAAAAGCTCAGCAAACTATTCCTGTGCTCTAAAGCTGTTCTCCCTTCTAAGGGAAGGCTTGTTTTGCAATCCCACAGTATTCAAGCTACACAAAGTCTACAAGGAAATATGAATCACTTCCATAACCCTTAGGATTTCTCCTGTCATGTAACTTCACATTACTCTACATGTGAAACACATTTAAGCCATGGAAGACCCATACAGTCAGTAGCAATATGAGCGCCACTGGAACTGGAAGAAAACTTTCTAAGGCAGGGGTCAGTAATTTATGGTCTGCAAGCCACCTTGGAGAGAAGTGCTGGCTTCAGGCCCTGTCCCTGCGCCACCCAGGGAAAACCTGCTCAGTGGCTGAGTCTTAGCACTTGCCTGTCTGCCCCTCTTTGACTTGAATGGGGTGGCTGCATCCTTATGAGTAGAACATGTGCCTTGTGGACCCTCAAGGACTTTTGAAATGCCACAAAAATACACACAGCACACATGAATTGGTTCACCAATTGGATTCTAGAAACTTCTGGTTTAAAAAAAAAATGGGGTAAAAGAAAGCAGCACAGTGCGCGTGGCAGCAGTGTGCGCTACCGGAAACTGGAGCCTGGCCGGAGCCACGCTCTGACTGCCAGCCAGGCTCCATGTGTCTGGACGTGCCGGGAGGCCCTAGGACTCCAGGTAAGGTTGCTGGGGCCAGCAAAGGTTCGGCCTCAGGCTTCCCTAACTGCGGCCCCCCCGGGCAATTTTCCACACACCAGAGCATGGATGCAGGGGCATTCCCTGGAAACAACTAACAACAGCACAAATATGTGCTGCTGCTATTTGTCCCTAAGGAAATGCTCATTCACACTTATGGGGATGTGCCTGGTCACTCCATCCCACAGCCTGAAAAGGCTGTCAACTGCTATTTTAAAGACCCACCTTGTGTAACCATGTGGTGCTCCATTGGAGCACCAATGTCCATCCACTGTTGAGTATTTCCCTCTTCCCCCACACCATGCAAACTCATGTCAGAGGACTTTGTACCACAAGGCAGGGCTGCATTTTATCAGATTATGGTGGTGTTTTGGTGAGAGAGTAATGTACATCTCATGAACCTACAGTACCACATTTGGCCTTCTCTCCATGTATGGATCCTAAACCTTAGTAACATATCTCCATAGCACCCAAGGAGAGGGAGAGGGAAGCTGCTGTGTAGATGTGATCCAGAAATTTGGATCGGTGGGTGTTGTGTAGATCTAAAAGGTTGAAGTTTTTGTACTCAGTTCAGTGTGCAACATACATGCTTGGACTAAAATTGAAGACATTCAGCTGAAATGTTCTTCTGTAAAATGTTGGTTTAGAAGTTTTATTCAGGTGGGAGAGTTAAGTGCAGCTGTATCTGCAGAAGTTTGTAGTTTCCCCAAAGTCATTGACAGATTTCCTATTTCAGTTCTTTCTTTCAAATAGCTGTATACATTCTCCTTTTGAAAGCAATCGGTGCAGTTAGATTTAATGATGTTTGAAGTTGTAAAGACACAATTTACTCAAATTGTTTAAGAAATTTGCTAGCTCTTAAGGTAAACTCGAAATTCTATTTACATGTCATGTATAGAGAACATACACACACACGCACACAGAAATAGCACAGAGCAACACAGACCATGTTTTAGTCTAAAATCTTGGATAAACTCAGGCAGTGTTTTGTAGTAGAGTAACGATCATCCTGGGTCAGTTTACAACAGTGACATTTTCTGTAGTTAAGACACCTGGCTGCTGTACTGGACTACAGAGTCGGAGGAAGAAGGGCAGAGAGAAAAAGCTAAGACAACCTGGGCTTGGAGGCTACCTTACCTGCAGGAGGAGAAGGGAGGCAGTGGGGTCTGGAGTCATGGCAGCAGGTGCTGCTAGGAGCCTGGTCTGTCCTGGCCTGGGCAAGAAGCGGAGGAGGCAGGCTGCCTGTGGCCAATACCCAGCGGTCTGCCAGCCCCTGGGGAATGAGCAGGGATGGAGGACTCGGCTAGTAGCTGCCTGAGCCTGAGCCTGGACCTGCCTGGCTGACTTATCATGGTCCGTGAACACTCATGTATGCCCAACCCCCAATCTGAGATGAAGTAGCACATGGGCCCTGGTACCGAGCATTTTATCTCAGAAATGTTGAAAACTCTCACTCACAAACAGCTTCTTTTTCATGGTTCTGCAAGCCCAGCAGCTGCACACAAGCCAGAATTCAGCCTCAGGGTCGCTGCTGCCCATAGTCAGAGCCCTACGAATGCCCTAGCTCTGCAGAAGGACCCAGGACCAGATTCTTCTCCTGGACCAGCTGGTGGTGGCCTTGGAGGACTGGCTGCTGGATGCATGGCTGTGGTGTGGAAAACATCACCTGACAGGACAAATGGTGGGTGGAGGATGTAGTCTGTGAGGATGCACAGGACTGGGCAGACCAGGAATTCAGCATTCAGTTCCTGGTCCTGGAGTGAGAGCAGGTAGAGGTCCTGCACAAGCAGAGCGCACTCGTGGCTGGGGCTGTGCAGGCCACAGAGGATGACTGCCAGGTTCTGGATACCATCCTTGCCCTGGCGATCACCTTCATGCCACCCACCGCCCAGCCCCCAGCCCAAGCCCTGCCTGTGCCCTGGCAGCTGCCTGCTGCCCAGCACCTGGCGTGCTGGCCCCCCATCCCCAGGCTCTGCCCCTTAGGTGCCCCCACCCCCTGGCTCCATGCCCCGGAATGGCTTGCACACACCTGCAGCAGTTCACTCGTAAATAGTTTGCACAGGGAAGAAGGTGTTTTATGTGTGGGTCGGGTGGGTGGTGGAGGGGCTCTGGTGTTGGGGAAGGAGGGGCAGAGGGGCTCTGTTTGTTGAGAGGGCAATAGTGTTTTTCTGAGAACTGTCCACGGTGAGCGTGGCACAGCAGGTGAGCAGCAGGGTGAAGGGGTCCATGGGCATCTGTCCAGGCAGGCTACAATGGGGAGTGCAGAAGGTGGTGGTCAGTCAGCGCCTCTCACACCTGGTGCCCTGCCTCCCCAATGGTGGGGGCCCACTGGGGCC
>JAGPOW010000229.1:36870694-36881933 GCA_030014935.1 Caiman crocodilus
CCAGCAGGAGCCTGGGGTATTGGGTATCACTGCCAGGAGCAGAAGCTGGAGCAGCCATGGTGTGGGGAGACAGAGAGAATGCTGCCACGTGCTGGTCCTGGCCTCTGCATGCTGCTGCCCGCCAGAAAAGGGGCTGCCTTGACAAGATGGCTGCCAGCTGCTGGCAGGTGTGGCTGGAGCCCGGGGCTCCCCCTGGTGGCAGTAGAGGACCGTTGCAGGGCTGCAGGACGCCCCTGCACGTACGGGTGCCTGCCGGGGGCAGTTTACTTGCAGGTCCTGCATCAAATGCATGTGTAGACACTCCCAATCTCCACTAGCATTGTCAGCTCTGCCAATTCCTTTAATTGCCTAATCAGCGACTCTGCCTCAATTCTGTGTATTTAACATTAAAATAAAAAACTCCTTTTGTTTAACTACTTAAGGGAAAAATTATTCGTTGGCTTGAATTTGTCTATCTAATAATTCTTCCACATAAGTAGTGCCTTGCATTTGGGCTTCCTTTGCAGCTAAAATTTTCACAGTGCTTCGCAAGTATCATTTACTTTAACCTCATAGCAATGCTGTAAGTTGGTAAGTGAATAATATCATGCCTACTTTAACTATGAGCAGAGAGACCACAGGTGTGATTTCCCAGTCTCAGACTGAGTCAGTGGTAAAAGTGAGGAAGCCAGATTCTCAGTCCCCTTCCTATTTGGAAATTATTGCATTTTGGTAGGGTCGGCATATAATAAAGTATTCAAGTGAGCCAGGAAGGCCTTCAGAGAACAATGTACTCTGCCTTAATTTTATATTCTACATAAAATCACCAGGCCTGTCAGAGCTTGTACACTCTTATAACAGAAAGTAACCCCTTTTGTTTGTGCATACAAACATTGGTCCCAAATAATTGGAAACAGTGTGGTTTAGTGAAAACAGTGCTGGGCGGAGAGTCAGAGAACTTTGACTCCTAGTGGATCATCCATTAACTTTCTGTGTGGTCATGGGACAGTTTCCTAACCTGTTTATGTCTCTTTTGTCTCTCAGACTTTGCATATCTCATCTATTTAGACTACAAGGTCTTTGGAAAAAGGAGTGGCTTTTACTACGTGGTAGTATAGCACCTAGCACAATGTGTCCTGAAACCCAGTTCAAGAATCTAAGTACTGAATATCAGCGACATATTGAAGTACAGTACACTGACAGTAGCAGTTGTTTAAAAGGAGTCATCATTTGCCAAGAGTTAGCACATAGTGGACACATCTACGCGAGACACTATGGTGCAGTAGCAATGAGCTTTTGCGCTGTAGCTCGTTGTTATGGTGCTGCAGCATTGCTAGGTACGAACCATGATGGTAACACTACTCTGCAGTAGTAACAAACCAGTGCACAGTAGCTCGTTGCTGCTGCACAATAGCTTTTAAAAATAACTTGTGGCTCTGGAACTGCACTGGAACACCAGTTACTGCACAGTCATGTAGTACTTAAGCAAGTACTAAATGACTGCTCAGTAACGACTGCACAGTCCCTCACACGTGTAGACATGCCCAGTGGTACCCAGAATAACTCACTTATCCCTAATAACTGTAACGTCTGTTGGAAACAGCTGTGACAAATGTTGTGTTTTTTATGGCAATCATGGTACATATACAGTCCCTCTCTTAAGGTGTCATTTAAGTGATCACTGTCATAAAACACAGAAATTTCAAATCAGTTTGGGGAAAAAAAACAGAAATTTTTTGAAGTATCAGTGAATGCCAACTCAATCCTTTGTCAGCTAAGATTAGGGATCTTCCCTGGTGCTATAAAATGACAAATGGTATGTTGTTAGCTGCACATCTATTTAACCAACACAGAGTTGAGCCAGGAAACACCATGGAATTTGCTAGGATGGTTTTCTTTTGTCCACAAACGCAGAATATAGTTAATGGAGTGAATAATTGTTAGCAGAAACCTTTTACTTGTAGCGGTGTTGGTGGGCTTGAAAGTCTCAGCACTCAGATTATACCCCTCCTCACTCCCACCTTCTTTCTGGGACTTGGCCATGTTTTGTTGGGAAGTGCATATTGATTCCTGCTGAGCTCCCAGCACAAGGAGCCCATGCTGCACTTTTGCAGGCACGTGAACTATAGTGATGATAAACAATGAACTTGCCAATACCGCATCATTAATCAGCTTGTTTTAAGAGAGTGGAAAGTGCAATGTGCCTGACACCTACTATCTGAGGGAGGACTCATTTACCTTCTTTGTATATAGTCAGATTCTGTTGCCCAAAGATTTACTATTATACTGGAATGCAGTTGAATGTAGCTGGAATGAGAATTAGTCCTAGATGCATTGCCAGAACATACCACACAGAACAGGTGGGAAAAGAAGGGGAAAAAAACAGATATGCCTGGTTAGCTGTGCACCATTTAACTCTTAAGATGCTAACAACTAGTAGAGTTTATCCTCGGCGATTTTGTTCTGAGTATGACAATTATTCTTGGATAATTCAAGTTCCAGCTACCCACTGGTGCCCCATTTTAACAAACTTCTCTCTCCCTCTCCTGTTCCCTCCCTCATCCATTCTTCAGGCTGAGCCCTCTTCCTTTCATAGGCCTGGTGGGGCTAATCTCATAGACTTTTTCAAAGATCCTTTCAAATTTGACAGCACACACATTTTCCTCCTCATTGCACCAGCTGTTCTTGGCAGAAGGCCTTCTCTTTAGCCCAGAGTTGCTCTGGGTTCCACTCCAGTCATCCTCTGTCCCTCTGGCATGGAAATACGCTGCCTCCTTTTGTTGTTCTCATTTTGAAGAAGTAGGTTCAAGACCTACCAGAAAGGTAGGAAACCTCTCGCTATGAACGTTTTTTCAACAAGAACACAGTCCCTCCTCCATGGCACACAAACTCCTAATTGCCCCGAATCCTGGGAAGGAGCTAATCCTTTGGTTGCATCCGTTTAGGATTTGGTTAGTTTCCTTACAGTAAGTGGAACAGCAGTAAGAAACATAGCCTCAGGCAGGGAAAGGTTTTCTGCACAATACCGTTTAAGAGTCTGCTCTATTGTATTCTGTGAATTAATTGTTGCACAGTAAACCTAAAGAACTGAAGGCTTGGTTTCTTGTACTGTGTCATTCCTTATGCAGTGCCACTGATGAGTAGGGACCTACTCAAATTGAGATTTTGTCATTTTCATTGAAACTGTGAAAAATGATAGTTTCGGTGACCAGCATGAAAATGGCAGTTTCCTCAATTTTGTGCAGAATCACTGGGGGGTGGGGAACTTACTCAAAATAAAATGGTTGTTTTCCACTGGGAGCCAGTGGCCTTTGCGGCCCATTGGGAGAGGGGGAAGCCACCAGCACAAAAAGAAATAGTCGGGTTGGCGGCCACTCCCTCTGCTACTACTGGCAAAGAGGGCTGCCTTTTGTGTGCCCCCCCACTCTGCCAGTCAGTGGTGAAGTATGGGGCTGCCAGGGCCCATTGGCAGGGGGTCCACCACAATAAACCTGCAAAAATGGCAGCTGACACCATGACTGGCCTGTAAAAATGCCTGTCTGCCACCTTGAATAGGGTAGGACTCTGCTGAAGAGATAAATCAGGCAACCAGACTTGTCTGGTGACCATCGGAGCTATCCAGGCCAGCCATGCCAACATGAGGGAGGATGTGTGTAAGTGTGTTTTAGGGGATTGTAGGAGTTTGTTTCTGTGACTAAGTGCCATTTAGTTTTAGAAAAGAACACATCAATGGTTGTTTATAATAAATTCCTCGTAATTGTTTTCTGTATATAAAACAAGGGCTCTGTTTTGTTTATTTGGTCCACAGTTACGAGTGTTAGTAATAGACCTTTTTTCTCTTCTCTTCCTCTTCCAACCTCATCCAGTGAATAATTATAAATAGGAAAGCTCAGTCCAGGCAAAATGTTCTCAGCTTTTTGGATGGCTCAGAAATCCGGTCTCAAGTACACTTAAAGGGCATGCTGGGTGCTAACCCATTTTAAGAGTCTGGCTTCAATTGTGGCTACACAGCATTTGAAAATCTGGTCCTGAATTCTTGCCAAAATCTGCCTTGGGTTTATTCTGCCACTAAGCCAGATCACGTAGATGACTTCTTCCTCTGGACAACAGAACTGATGCAGTGAGGTGTTCAGCAGTGACATAAATTAAAAGTGTTCCAAAGTGAAAACCTGAATCACTTGCTATAGTTAGTTTGTGCTAGGATTAGCTGATTCTGTGATATTTTATTTTACTAGATATTCATTTACTATGCTATCCTTGGATTCCAACACTCTGTTGATAGGAAAAAAAAAAGATAGTTTAAAATAGGAACGTAAAATATTGAGACCGTTGATATTTCATAATTCCTTATTTCGTGTATGCATATGACTCTGCAAGATTTTTTACTTTCCTTTTCATTTAATAAATATTTTCACCTACCATAAGCAACTGACATACATGAATTACCAGCCTAAAAGACCTTATTTAAGTATCCTTCTGTGTGCAGGTATGGATTAGGGTTAGGTATGGGTTGGAACAAAAAATGGATCAATTTTTCAAAATCGTAGCCTCCCTTTTTTTCATGTGCATTTGAATTACAGGAGGGAATCAAAGTAATCAAGCATCGATCGGACTGCAAATTCTAAAGAGGGAAAGGAACAACTGCTTCATTTTGCAGCTGGAATTCATTTTGTAGGTGCAAAATTGCACCTGCCAAAAGAGAGGCCAGCTCTCATCTATCCCAGTATGCTGCTAGCATCTATAGTTTACCAAGATGAATGACAAGGAGAAAATTATCTTTGAGAAGAGGTTGGGGCCCTGTTGAAAATTATACTTGTTTGGGTCTCTTAAGAGTCTTCCTTACAGATCCCTTTGAGAGCTTTTGTGGAATAAAACTAATTTTGTATTGTAATATATTTGTTTCTGGGCAGTTTCTCCTACTTTTACACTGCCTGCCAACTTAAAAAGTCATCCAGGCAGATGATTTACATTCAGTATAACTTACAGCTAAAGCAGTATGGGCCTTGACTTTTGACTTTTTTTCCTACAGTCTTATTCTGTTCAGTTGCTGACTTGCACTATTAAAAATTTCAGTGACCCAAAAAAATAAGTAATTGAAAAGCCCATAGATCATACTGCTCACTTAGACCAGGGATACAGTTAAATAGTATTTTCACTGCATTTCAAATGCAGTCTTGAAAAACATGTAAACATGTGTTTTGAAATGCTTTCTGAAAATTCATATTTTGCCTCCCTGCTGTTCCCTGCCAGAGATCTTGCTCTGGCTCACTACCTAACACTCATTCCTGCACTTCAGAGCAACTAAAATGGAAGGAGGAGGCAAAACGTTCCAGCAGAAATAGGATGTACAAAACCAGGACGAGGAGAGGAGAGCCAATGAAGATTCAGCTGGATGCCTAGGTGCTTACACCCACTGAGCTTCCTGTCTCCTTACCAACCACATTCCCAGCTTCTTTACCGCCACAACATTTTTGGCATCCCTTCTGACTGAAATAACTCTCCCTCTCTATTTACCACAGCAAACAACTCTGGATTCTGCATCACTTTGGGAAGTCATGTAGACCCAAAGTTTTTTAAAGTGTCCCCATGTGTTGAATGTTTCCATTTTCTGGGTGACCAAATTATGGCATGATTTTGGGAGGAATTAAGGATCTGTAACTCCCACTGACTTCAAGTGTCTTTATGGCTCCTTTAAAAGTCACAGTCTAAGTGATTCAGGTAGGGTACCCAAAACGATTGGACATACGTGGAGATGTAAACCTTAAAATATTTTTTGGAATAATATCAAATGCTGTTCTGAGGATTAATTTACCACTGCTTGGAAAGTGATTTAGAATCCTTAAACGGAACGTGCTAGAGAGGTGCCATCTTTCTATGACTATTGTATTCTATTCTGTTCATAATTTTACATTTTATTTACATTTTTTTATTTCTAAAAATCTATGTGTAAACTACTACAAACAATGGCATTCACAACTGATACAGCCACTAATGAGCAGAGTTATATAACTCAGTGTTATGGTTGGCTAAAGATCAAACATTCCTCGAATTGTGAAAGCGGCATGCCTCTTCCCAAGCCTTTAATTATCAACAAAATATAATTATTGGTTACCAAAACGTTCTAGTGGATTCCTAATACTACATATTTTGTTCACTATTTTTCAAGGCACTAAACCCTGGTGAGGTTTTTCATTAATCTTCCTCCTGTGCAGTTATTAAAACGGTAGCATAGACATTGTTATTGTCACATAATAATGGAAATCAAAGTTGATAAGTTTCTTCTGAAAAATCATTCAGTGATTGAATTACAAGCAGAAAAAGATCAAGAGGTGGAGAAATGGTGGCATTGGTGAATATGATAATGAAAGAGAAGGGGCAAAAGCTTTCAAACTGAAGGAGGGGAGTAAGAAAGGGCACAGTAAGATAGGATCAGTCCCAGGAAGGTTTTCATATGGAAGAAAAGAAAACAACTAGTCAAAAAAATAGAAACTCCAAGGTCCTAATTGTCCATTGCCCCATACTTTTGTAGACTCTAGACCAAGGTTTTCAAACACATCTGACCCCACAGAGCAGATGAGTGGTGCAGGACCAGTCTGCAGGCTAGATCAGGCCCTCAGTCTGGTGCTGAATGCCCTAGTGTGTATCACAGAGCGGGTGCCATGTGTGATCCTCAGCAGCCAGTCCAGGAGCGCACTGCACACGGCATCCGCTTCAGGACCATGCTGCACATAGCACTTGCTGTGGTCATTTTGGGACCATGCCATATGTGGCATCTACTTCAGTACACAGTCACTCTATGGTGGATCTAGCACATGTCCTGGAGTGACTGAAATCAGAGCCATGCACTCCAGGAGTGCACCTCTCCTGCATGGGGACTACACTGAGACTATGCAACCAATATCAGCCAGCCACTCTGGCACTTCACTAGCTGCTTCAGGACCATGCTGACCACAGCAGCTGCTCTGGACTACGTGCTGCATGGGGTGTAATTGTGGATTGACCAGAGCAAGTGACATGTGCACTACAATCCTGACATGAATGCCACATGCAGTGCCATGTGATGGAGTAGCCGGAGCAAACAGTGCACTGGGTCATTTGGTGTAAGTGTATGCTGACTGTGAGTCAACTTGGAGACCAATTGGCAACACTGGGGGCCAGATGATAGGGCTCTGCAGGCTGTATTTCACCCATGCGCTGTATCTTTGACACCCCTGCACTAGACAAAAATGTAGAAAGGATGATTCAATCAAAATAGTATGCATTCACACTCATGTTCAGCTGTAAAATATTGATAGGGCAAGGGTAGTGGATTCGACTTCCCAGTTGGTATAGGCAGGGATACATAAAGGAGTACATAAAAGATTGCAAATGAAGAGGAAAGAAATAAAGTGCAAAATAGGTTAAAAAGATGGAGTAAAATAAAAATAAACAACAATATACCAATATATAAAAGTGTGTAGAGATAATATTGAAGAAATGTGTAAAGAAAATAACAATTAGAAAAGCAATAAAAAATTAAAATATTTTATAAAGTATAAGGAACTGGTGTTCCTCCATTATGCAAAATACAAAATGGTGTTAAACAATATGGATATTCCCCCCTATACCTTACTACTAAGCTCAGTGCAAATCAAAGCTGTTTGGTTTCATCTTGATTGAGCACATTTCTCTACATATTTTCCTACTTTTCCTTCTAGTAAATAAGAGATTTGCTTAGGTTAATCAGTATTAGCATATTGTCTTATTAGTCACAAAATTATCCATCTTTTAAAATCAGACCAGAATACTCCAGCAAAGACGATATTATTTGATCTGACCAACTCATTTGCATCTAAATACTTCTAGGAACAGAGTAGACATCTTCGCTGAAGTAGTCATAGCTGGTAGTATAGAAACATTTAGAAATGTAACTTTTACATAGTTATTACCTCCCCTCCCCTCCAAATACCACAGTTTGCAAACCCCGTTGTCTTCAATGGCATGTGCTTCATTCTGGTTTTGTTTTTACCAAACAATAATGTTAACATAATTATACCAGAATATGTTGTAAAAATGAGCCGTTTTAGTAAATAAGTGCGTTCAAGTAGCATATACTGTACAGGTGGCAATTCTTCTAATACAGGTACAGTCACTCACTAGGAAACCTAAGCAGCTCCTTTTCTTAGTAAGAATAAGGAGAAATCATTTTTACAAGCTACTTTAAGCTATAGAGTAATTTTTACATAGATTTTCAGATACTAACCACTCTTATTGTTCCCAAAATACCTAGCCCCTCTCTAAGGTATTTTAGTCACAGTCAACAACATCTTGGTACATTTACCACTGAATCCCTGTGTTCTCTGCACAGTTGATAGCAACTGGCCCATTGGGGAATGGGTGTTTAAGTCTACTAAGGACAGAGGTGAGATTTTAAATCAGGTTGCCCAACTCCTGCATGAATTCCCTGATTATTGGGTTAGTGGTTTGCACTGGAAGGGAAGACAAGGGGAAGGGTTGCAGCACTAATTCCCTCCCTGACTGCATTCTGTCAATGGGCCCAAAATCTGTAAGTCTCCCACTCCCCATTTTCTCTGCTTTCACCAGGAAAAAAACAAAAATCTTTACTTCAGTCCAAGCTGAATTTTTTGAGTTTTTCACACAACTCTGATTGAAATATGTTCAAATGCAGACTGAATATTCTGTGCATATCCTTTTATCTGACAGTCAGGTGTTCTTAGACCAAATTACATTCTTTGCACTTACCTAATCTAATGCGTGCTCACAGAAAATGCAGGTAGTGACATCCACATCTAAGTTAGGTACCTCGTATAGAAAACAGTTATTAGACATGAGATATGACTGAAAAACTCCCATAGAGATTACCAGGGTTAGCAGGAACACATCCAGATTAGAGCACAGGTAGAAGGATGGCACTTTGTAATGATACGTTTAGCTGCAATCAGCCATGTACACAATAATGCAGCTTAGCCATTCATAATTAGAGTTCTAGCAAGAAGCTAGAGTAGTGGGTAGGAGTAGTGTCTTAAATGGTTTAGATATTTGTTTGCTAGGTACTTTCTTTTTACAGCATTTCCCTAATTATATCCAATACATATTCCAACTTCCCATCAGAAAAATCAAGATATCGATCTTGCATGTTGGAGAAGAGAAAGGCAGTATCTTGGTCTCTGAAACACTTTTACTATTAAGTTGACATCAGAGACTGCTATCGTTTAAAACTGACCTTTAAAATATCATGTATCAATAATACTAAGCCATTCATAATAAAAGAATTATGCAACATTACGATACAATCCACTTGTTATGATACTTTGTCAGGAATGCTAATGACCTCTAGAGATATTATATAATTTAATTACATATCAATTTTTGTCTTCATTAGTTAAGAAAATGAATAGTTAAGTTATGTTGATTTAGATGGATCTAATTATTAAAACAATTTTATTCTGGTACAGCAATGATTTATATGCATACTTAACTTTATGTATGACGTTAGCTCCACTGACTTGGGCTACTGCAATGCAGAAAGTTATGCACATGTGAAAGAATATCAAAATATTCTACTGCAGTTTACGGCTGGCACAGAATATTCATTAATATCCTTGATTAGGCATGAAGGTTTCTAATCAACTTGTATGAAAAAAGACTGGCACAAATATAAAAGATACTTGAAAATGTTGGCCAAAACAGCCAACTTCTAAAATGCAATAATTTCTCTCACTGAAAGATGAATGTCATTTTCTTAAGTCATTTTAAGTAAGTGATGGCTATATTGGAAAAAAAGTTTTCATAGTTTTTGAGTTCTTGTAGAAAGCAAGTTATTGATTGTTTGTTAGAGAAGAATTTGGTCTGCGTTTGTAGAATGAATCTTTTTGGAAAATTAGATTCAGCATAAAAACTTCAGAGTACTGTAGGGGGAATTGTTACAACTAACAACTTTTACCATAATCTCACTGGATCCATTTTGTAATTTAAGGTGAAGGAAATGTTAAATATGTACATAGCTTTGGGTTCCTGAAAAAAATCTAAAAGGAGACACCAAAGTGACCCTTTCTGTGATGGGTTCAGGGAGTCAGTCTTTCATATGAAATTTTGGTCGAAAAAAGACTTTTAAAATGAGCTTTCTGTCTCACCAGATCTGCTTTCTGTGTATCTTCATTGTAACATTTGCTTCAGGTCAAAAACTGATTTTAAATGCTTTCTGCTTCTGCTCCTGAAAAAACCTCATATGATGGGGTAGAGACCTGGAATATATTCCATCTCACTCATCACGAAATTTCACTTAGAAGACTTCATTCTGCCCCGCTCTGATTTAAAACAATGGAGATTGTCTATGAGAGTAGACATTTTATTGAGTATTTTATATTGTTGGCGATAAAAGAAAAGAAGTCCACTTTGATTTTCAGATCTTATAGAGAGTTCATGGGGCTGGCAACTAACAAAAGCATCTGTTTTAGATATAAATGGAGGAAATCTGATCTGGAAATCATTGAAACCATAATAAACATGAAATCTATAATTTTGAAAGTGGAAACCCATTTTAAAGGAAGAAGATCAAACACCTAATTGAATAATGTTTCTCTCTATCCCCACCTTTTGCTCAGGTTAGTTCCTAACCTTGGGGAAAAAAGATTGAAGCAGAGAAAGCCAATTCTTCTTGCACCACCTGGCTAAATTGTGGTTTATGAACTAAAATGTTTAAGAGGTTACGTTCTAGGATACTAAGTTCTCAAACTACCTGCTTTAAAAAATGAAAGCGAAATCCCTTAGAGCAACCTATAGTTGTTTTTTTTTGTATTCAAAATTATGTTCACAAGCTTTTTTGTTCATGGTGCAGGAAAAAATTGCTAATCCATTAACAATTCATTACTATGCAATAATGAGGGCAAAATATCAGATCAACTTCTGAACAAAGAATCTCCAAGTCGCCTGATAAAATTTGCTGTCTGGCACAGTGTTGCTAGGACCCACATTATGACTAGGGTCCCAGACTTCAAAAGGGCCAAATTCAGTGAGCTCAGGAGGCTAGTTGGGGAGGCGTTGTGGGACTGTAGGGTTGAGGACATGGGCGTCCATGAAGGGTGGGCATTCCTCAAGGAGACAATCCTCCATACCCAAGGGTTCACCATTCCTTCCTGATGCAAGATGGGCAAAAGTGCCTGGAAGCCCCCATGGCTTAACAGGGATATTCGGGGGACCCTGAGGGCTAAGCAGGAGGCTTACTATCTTTGGAAGAGAGGAGCAGTCTCCAAAGAGGAGT
>JAGPOW010000229.1:36882033-36898896 GCA_030014935.1 Caiman crocodilus
TCCTGTGACCCTGGCACTCGTTCCTGCCATTGGCAGGGGGTCAGACTAGATGGCCTGCTCTAGGCCCCTTCTGACCCTAGGTACTATGATACTATGATATTAAGAAATTACAAGATATTTGCAGATTCTCACATTCAGGGCTTTTGACCTGATTTTTATAGTGTTTTTTGTCAAGAGACTTGCAAGTAAAATCATGTCTTGGGGTTTCATATATGTTTTCTGGCTCTGACTTTTGTATCTTGTTTGTTCAGTTCATAGGTCAAGATAAGCTTTTCCAACTGCCTTCACTGTAAACACAACCTGCTTCATACATCATCATTTTACTGTAGAATCTGGAACCAGAACAAAGTTAGAAATTATTCATAAAGCAGAATAGAGTCCAGCCTGCTCTTTAACAGTTGTACTGGTTCTGCAATACACATAGTAGTCAGAGCTTGGTTTTTGTGAGTATTAACTATGACCTGAGGGCATAAAGGAAGCACATGCCACAGAGGTAATGAAACATGGCATGGGTTTCTTGAGATAACTGGTAGTTTGGAGCGTGTAGCAAGATACTGTGTCTAAGGCCAGGAGACCTAAGCACCCAGGAACACTGGTAATCTCCCAACCGCCTCTCAGGTGTTAGTGTGCATACATATTGCTGCCCTCTGCTGACTAAAATTTTGGGCCTGCTTATATGAATGTGTTTATATCATACTCTCTCATCACCACTGAACAGGCCATAGAAAGGATGTGAGACAATATAGTAAAGACAAGTTTTCTAGGGTTCAATTAAAACCTATGATCTTGAAGATTAATAATTCAATAATTCTGAATTCAATCTTTATTCAGTTATATTTTGTGAAAATACAGTTGTATTTTGTAAAAACATATTCAGTCCTGATTCACACCAAATCCAAAGTGTGCCCTACTCCGTGACAGAGCCAAGACCTAAGGAAGTCCCACAGTTGCCATAGCATCCACATAATCCCTGGCATCACAGGGCAGTTGTACACAGATTATTTGACAGCCACAAAGTTGCTGACAAAAATCATTTACACTCTAAAAGTGGCTTGTGCCCTGTAGAGAAGTTGTAATTTGAAAGTCTAATGAGGATGGCAGAGCAAGACCAAAGCAAATTAATTTGTTCTGAGCCATGTGATTCTTATCTCTCAGTTTCACAGCTTGAAACACCAGCAGGCCGGTCAGCTGGCATCCAATGTTCCTGGTTTCTAAACGTGTTATTAATTATTTTTTTCCACATCACAGTCCACTGGCTGGGGAATTGGCTTTGAGGTTGTACCCAGAGAGTGGTAGTTGACAGAAGTCAATCATTGTGGCGCACCATGACCAGTGGGGTCCCCAAGGGCTCCGTCCTTGGGCCTGTACTATTTAACATCTTCATTAATGATGTGGACGTTGGTGTCCGAAGCGGACTGGCCAAGTTCACTGATGACACCAAACTTTGGGGAAAAGTGTCCACACCCAAGGACAGGATGGTGATCCAGGCCAACCTTGATAGGCTCGGAAAATGGGCGGATTAAAACCTGATGGTGTTTAACACCAAAAAATGCAAGGTTCTCCACCTTGGAAAGAAAAACCCACAGCATGCTTATAGGCTCGGCAGTGCTATGCTTGCTAGCACCATGGCCGAAAGGGACTTGGGGGTCATGACTGACCACAAGATGAATATGAGCTTGCAATGTGATGTTGCAGCTGGCAAAGTGAGCAGAACTTTGGCTTGCATCCATAAATGCTCCTCTAGCAAATCCCAGGATGTCATTCTCCTGCTGTTCTTGGCCTTGGTGAGGCCACAGCTGTATCCAGCTGGGCTACTGTATCCAGTTCTGGGCTCCACCATTTAAAAAGGATGTGGAGAAGCTTGAGAGAGTCCAGAGGAAAGCCACGTGCATGGTCAGAGGACAGGAAAACAGGCCTTATGATGAGAGGCTGAGAGCTACGGGACTCTTCAGCCTGGAAAAGTGCAGGCTCAGGGGGACCTGGTGGCTGCTTATAAGTATATAAGGGGTGTACATCACTGGGGGATCTGGGGGAATGCCTGTTCACCAGAGCACCCCATGGGATAACTAGGTCAAACAGTCACAAACTTCTCCAAGACCATTTCAGGCTGGACATAGGGAAGAACTTCTTTACTATCCAAGCCCCCAAGACCTGGAACAGACTGCCGCCAGAGGTGGTGCAAGCACTTACTCTGGATCCCTTTAAGAGTCAACTGGATGCCTATCTTGCTGGGATCCTATGAGCCCAGCTGACATCCTGCCCCTGGGGCAGAGGGCTGGACTCAATGATTTTCCGAGGTCCCTTCCAGCCCTAATGTCTATGAAATCTATTAAATAAAGGTGCTTTTTATACCAGGTCACTTTTATGACAGTAAATGCTCATAATCATGGACCCTATTCACTACAGCATCACTTCAGTTTTATGTGGTCAGAGTGCTATTGAAATCAGTCAAGTTACACTGGCATAACACAGTGGTGACTCAGACTCTTGATAGAATATTATTTCATTTGGTGGTAAATTGAAGAATTACT
Organism: Caiman crocodilus; assembly: GCA_030014935.1. NCBI lineage: Eukaryota > Metazoa > Chordata > Crocodylia > Alligatoridae > Caiman > Caiman crocodilus. The sequence continues at coordinate 36,884,565 of JAGPOW010000229.1, forward strand.
ATCAGTGACAACTTGGGATACTAAAATCTCATGGACTAGTGTCGATGCAGAGATGTCAGTAGTACAAGCCTCCTTAGGAGTGCCCATAGATGTGCTTGCTTGCGTTGTCATTAGGAAACATAGGAGCAGACTTGTTTAATCAAGCCTGTTCCGCATTCTAACTGGAACATCCAGCATTCATTCCCTCATCATCACATGTATTAAGCCCCATGCATTTCAAAATGGCTGCAGGGGTGCTTTATCCAAACCTTGTTGAATGTGGTTTAAAGTGTCCTGTGGCCTTTTTGAAATGTATGGGGGCTCAATACACGTGACAGACCCTCCCACCCCCCCATCCCTGAGTTCATGTAGAGAGAGGCTAAGTGCCCTGTCTCAATTCTCTAGTGTTAGGAAGTTCATCATATTTGACATACCTTGGAAGACCTATTTATTTTCAGATCTCTGTATTTAATTGGAGAGGATTATTTTCCACTAGTCAGGAGTACATTTGCATGAATGAACATCCCTTCTTACTAAGAATTTTTTGCGTGTGTGCATCCTCAGCTTTAGGCGCACAGTGCAGATCACCAGATGTGAGAGGCTGGTATCTACTGTGCTGCAGCAGCCAATTACTCAAACCCTAATATTTTTGCTTCTGACATTAACCACTCTATGAATTATACAAAAGGAAATGATCAGCACTGACAGCTAACTCTCTTAAGTGGAGTGGAGTGTAATCAAAAACATTATTAAAATATGCCTTGGAGTTCTCTGTTCCGCAGTGCTGACACTCAGCAAGTTTTGAAGCTTTATTAGCAAAAGCATAACCTTCCTAAGATATTTTTCCAGGTAGTGTCCTGTCTTATTCAATAAATCTATGTTTCTCCTCTTCCGTTTCTAATTCTTGGGCATTGCACCAACTGTGCATATGTTTTGGAGATGTCCCAATCAACTCAAGTTTGGAAATGGATTGCTTTGTACTTTGCTGCAGGCATATGACATCCTTGACATTCAGCTGTGGATACTGTATGAACCAGGTGGAGAATTCAGTACAAGGAAGCAAAAAACATTTACATTACTGTTAATGAACAACTTTATGCCAATTTTGATTGTATAATAAAAAAATTACAATATGGTTTCTGTCTGTTACCTTGATCTGGCAATAGAAGCCAACACACACTGCCTTTCTGTGCACTGCTGCTAATTGCAGATCATGCAGTGTTGGGTACACATGTTTTGTCTGGTTCTTTCATTTTATGAGGTTGAGGCACTCTTCTCAAGAGATCAGGAGTGACTTAGCTTTATTTCTCAAGTGTAGGCTATAGCCTTTTTAATATAGTAGTTCTTGCCTGCAGCATTATCCTTGTCAGCTGAGAATTCTGCAAAGGGGTGTGAATGTGACTGCATTAAGTTCAGGTATAGGTCCCAAACAACTCATCTTCCCACCTATTTTCTTTCCTTACCCTTTTTCATCCCCATGCTTTTGAAGATGCAGCCTTTAGCTGTGTCCACCATCCTTTCTGCTCTTTGTTCAATGCTTTCCTCAAAACACTTTTCCTCAAGGACTCTGCAGCTACTTCTCACTTTAAAGGAACAATGCTTTAAGGCTACAAACATCCCTGGACTGCATTTGTCCAGGGATAAACCATATTATCCCAGGAACAAGTGTAATTGTTCAGATGTCCATGTCCATTGCTGTAATGAGAACAGATCAAAGCCCTGGGCCTAGCTGATCCAAATCACAGAATCAAGGTGATTCGTCCCCTGAAGCTTCAGGGAGATAGGCACCACCTGCAGTGGGCCCAGATCAGTGCCCCAGGCCCAGCTAGTTGTAGCGGGGCAATCAGGGCTACCAATCCCGAGGCCCGAAGCAAAATGCCTCCTCTTCCCTACTCCAGCCTTTAAAAGTTAGACCCAGCCCACATACCCTGTCCAGGGAAAGACTCGGTTATTTGTTCCTGATTCTCTGTGTTCTTGCTTCACTTCTCAGATTTTTGGCTTGATTCTTTGCACACCCTAACTTTGGCCTATGCCAGCCCTGTCTCTGATTCCTGGCACACCCTCATCCTGGTTCTTGGGATACTCTGAATCTGGCTCCTGGTGGGTGCTAGCTTGGTTTTGGTTTCTGATTCTTGGCTCCAGCTCCTGGGATACCCACACTCAGGTTTTGATCTTTGGCATACCTTGATTCTGATTGTGATCTCTGGCATACCTAACTCCGACTCTAACTTCTGCTGCACCTCAGCTATGGCTTCGTCTTCTGGCTTATCCTGACCTCAGCACTGGTTTCTGTTTTATCCTTACTTTGTCTGTGACTCCCAGCTCCCTGGAAACCTGGTTCTTGGACTTCATCCAGGTATCAGGTGACTTTTCCTGACTGTCTACACCCCAGTCCCTAACAGTTGCCCCAGGATAAATCCTAAAACGGCTCACAGGATAAGAAGTACTAGCACTTTATACTGGGATATCACAACATGTGTCTGGATGGATGTCCCAGGACTGCATCATTGAATCAGTAGCAATTGCATCATTGAAAAATGACAGTGCATTCAGCCACTCATTAAACCCTGATTACAAGGGAGATGTATATGCAGAGCTATTCCAGGTTATTTCTGTTCCAGGACAAACACAGGCACTAATTACATCACAGGATGCTCTTCTTGACTCCTTCTCTCCTGTCTCTTCATCTCTAAGTGTTTATTCCCAGCCCTATTGAGTCACATTTTATTTGCACTAGGACCTCCAACCATGGGTCGGGATTCCATTGCGCTCCCCATTATACAAGCAGAGAAAAGAAAGGTGGTCTCTGCCCCAGAGTTTACAATCAAAGAATAACACAAGAGACAATTGCTGGATACAACTGGAGCAGGAGTATAATAAACAGCAAATTGGCTTTGTTCAATGTGATAGGCAGTGGGGTCAGCACTCTGGCACCTTACCCAGAGTCAAATTTTGGTAGGTGTCACAGAAAGCAAGAGGGGTTAAAGATGGATTTGAAGAAGCCATATCCATGGATATGGTGGGAGTAAGCACAAAGAAACCTGTCTGAAAAATTAGCAAGTTGATGCTGGAAGCTTAAACTTAGTTCATAAGCTCCTTAAAGATCACAGACCTGAGCTTTCTTAGTTTCCTTCAGGCTCCACACACATTGTTCTACCTATTAGATGCCAAAGTGAGTTTAGATGCCTAACTGTGATCCTATTCCACTCTGCTTAAATACCTGAAAAATGACTAAGGCAAGAGATGAGACAGTCCTCCTCCACCTCCTCCTTACGTCTTTTTGTGACTTAGTTTGATGGATAAGATGATGGTGCTTTACAAACTTGACATGCTAGCATTTTTTTCAGGGACTTGATCAAGGTGGAATGCGATTGCATTTAGATGCCTAAATCCAGTTAGATGAAATAGGATATCTTTCTGTTTCCCTTTCTTGCCACAACAGGCAATGGGTACTTCTTCTATGCTCTTCTAATTCTCCAGAATATTACTTCTCTGCCTACATCCTGATTCAGCAACATACTTAAACAAATGCTTATCTTTAAATGCATATGATAAATCCTGTCAATGGGATTACACACATGTTTAGGAGTAAGCACAGGCTGATGTTCCTTAGCTGACTCAGGGTCTGAATGACTGACCCTCTAAAACTTTTCAAATCTTTTCTTAGCTAGGGATTTATGAACAAGAAAAAGTTGGTTATCAGCTAAATAGGAACCATCACTGTTCAAGTTATAGTTATATTGCCACAACATAATGAAGAAACCCTCAGGAGCATTCAAAAAGGAGAATGATTTAGGGGAACAAGGTAGAAAATAAAAACCTTCTTATCTAGTTAAGTTCTGGCTTGAACTGTTCTGTGAAGCTTTTTTTTCCTGAGTCAAGCAATTGGTATGTGGCATGTACGGCAGATCTGAGCTGGTACGTGTTCTCCTTTATGTTTTTCCATTTCTTCATTAATTAAAACATTTTTAAGGCTGTCTGCATTACTCACCAGTGGTAGAGGCTGAAGGCAGGCAGCTAATGTGGTTTAAAATAAACTTGGCATTTTGAAAGAGATAATTATGATTGATTTGTATTGCAACACCCTATCTAACTCTTCACCACTGTTCAGGATCATATGGGCATCAATATTTCTTTTATATTTAAAGGATGTTGCCAAAACTCCAAGAGGTTAAAGCTTCTGGTTGATTTGCCTAGGCTTTGGATCATGTCCCAGATGAATGCAGTTTTTGTTGCTCAAAAACACTGTCTGTGAATGAAACGACTGCTGAGTAAATCTCAAGATTTAATTACTTTTTTAGTCTAAATAAACACCCCAAGGTTTTGGATACTCTTTTTCACCCTCTTTCATGTGCCTCTCCCACGCCTCTGAAGATGGATGCAATCTTTTCAGCTATTGGGATCTTCAAGAGGAGACTGGGGGCCCATCCAGACAAGCATGTATGTGCAGTTTGTGGTGCTGCAGACCAATCTGTAGCACCACAAACTCTACACACTGCAACTGCAGGCATTTCCTGCTCTCATCATTTGCAGTGTAGTGGGTTTTTTTACACTGGGACAACCCGGTGTCAGAAAAACCCATGGCAGAAAAAAGCAGTATAGAACACATGGTGGCAGTGTGCACCACACGAAACCAGAGCCTGGCCAGCTGGAGCTCCACTCCAGCTACCCACCGGGCTCCTCACACCCGGATCACCACTGCTGGAGCCCCTGGGGGCCCCTAGACCCTAGGTAAGGCTGCTGGGGCCACCCAGGGCAATTTGTGTGCCAGAGCATGCATGCAGAGGTGTTCCCCAGGAACAAATAGCAGCAGCACAACTCATCCTGCACCCAGGGAGGTCTTGTTGCACATGCACAGCCATCTGGATGCACCCTGGGAGGCCTTGTTTCCTTGCAGGTGGTGTACTTAAAACTATGTCCAGAATTTCTGAAGAACATCTTCTGTTGTATAGCCTCTTTGAGTGTCATTAGAAGAACTTAAACTAGAAAAGTAAGGGCAAAATAAAACAAAGTTAAATGGCTTGCTCCAGCTCACGCATAATTTTTATTATTTTTAGGTAAGCCATTTTTCATTTCATGGTTTTCTTTTAACTTTTGTCCCAAGTATTTATATACTCATACATTTATATATGGCTTCAAAATTTTCTCTGTTGCCAAAATGATTTTCTGCGATCACTGAGCTTTAAACTTCTCAGGTTGATCCTGTGGTAAACCGGGAGGAACTTCCCTGAAATAAATGAAATTCTTGCTAGAAGAGTCAAATCAAACGGAGATCTGTGACCTGAATGACTCATTAAGTGTCTTGTTAGATGTTAACATTTTTGCATATCAAGTGCTCTTATGATGGAAGTGTCTGTGGGTTACGGCAGGAAGAGACAAGCCAGTCACTTTCTGAGCATCTCAAAATGGCATCTCTTTGACGAAGATAATCTCCAGCTGGTGTCGGGTCGCTTTTGTCACAGTAGCATCAGTCTGCTCCACAGGGCCAGTGCCAGCAGTCTTCCAATATCCCAGGATGCACTAGGCCCTACCCACTTGGAGAAGCTTCCTTATCAGACATGTACTGAAAGAACTAAAATGCTTTGCTCAGAAAAATAACAGTACAGAGTGAAATGCAGATACACAAAGGGTATCTTTGACTTTAGGTGCAAGTTATTTTATAACAAGTTTTTGTTAGACTTAAACCTATTATCCCTGGCTGCTATGGATGCCAGCTCTCTCCATCTGCTTTCTCTCACCATCCCATTTTTATAACTGGTATGATAAGGCCAATTAGCAAAGCAAAAGAGTTGCTGGTTTCACAATCAGCAAATAGCCATAAATTGTTATCTCATATTTTAGGTACCTGTGTCTACCATTGCAGAAAAATTCTGGTGCTTCGGCTTCATGACCTCCTGAGGTCACTCCCAACCCTAATTTTCTATGATTTTATGAGTCAGATGACCAAAAGTTTATAGGCTTAAAATTATATTTCCATGTTATTCTTTAGTACCTTCAGCCATTTTTTTGTATGCAATCCAACACCCTTTGGACATTCCACGTGCCAGTGAAATAGGTTACATCTGATTGATGTTTGCCTTGTCATTTAATTATAAAATCCTCCAGATTTGAAAGCATCCTGTTATATTTATTATAAAGAGACTTCACATCGTGCTTCCTTCTTGTAATATACTAATTTAAAATGCTTTTATTATCCAAGAATTTCCTTGCTTTTGAACATTATTGCTGTATGTATATCTTGTGGTGTGTGGTGCACAGACACTCAGCAGGAAGTAGTGAGCGAGACCAATCTGATTGGAAAAGAGCCAGATGAGACAGAAGATTTGAAGGGGAAACGACTCTTTCATGGTTTTCCCTTATAAAGTTCATTGCTTATTTACAGAGCAGCCATAGATGCTCAGAGTTTGATTTAAGCACTACACACCTTGACTAGTCAGTTAAAGATACTTGTGCCCTTTTAGTACTACAAACCAATTTAAGAATGCCAAATAAACAAGAATTGCCAAGGCTTTTGCTGGTATTTAAATAGTCAGAGGTTCCAAGACAGCACGTTGAACAGTGCAGCTGCTTGTATTAGTCTAAGATCATACTTGGCTTCCCAAACCCTTTGCATGCAAAGACTTGTTAAGTTGCAGGTGCTATGTGCTTACCTCTCAAGGACCTACGGTCTTGAAGGATAGAACCATTTTCTTTTTAACCATCAGTTTTACAGAGCAGTTTACAGCAAAGGTGATTAGAGGGAAAATAAACTGCAAAACACAGTGCCTTACAAAGATGAGGAGATACCTATGAAGAAAAGGGAGGCCTAGCTGACAGGTAAGTAGTTCATGAAGAAGAAATCAAATATTCAGCTGTTGTAAATTGCCATATCTCTGCCAAAGTCAGCTTCTAAAATTGGGAGTTGGGTTCTTAATGCCAGTTTTACACTTGAAAGATTTATCAACCCAGTTGGGCTGGAAAGATGCATGATTTTTTACTTTTTTAATATGTATAGATAGACTAATACAAACCTTAGTATGGATGTAGATATATAGATACATTGATACAAAGGTGCTTTATACTAGTTTAGCTTATTCCACTTCCCTTATGGAAATACCAATAGATATACCAGCATAATGATATTACTGTAGTGTATTCCATATACCATATTTAGTCGCATATAAGATGATTTTTCCCCAAATCATCAAAAGGAAAAAAGCTCCTCATCTTACATTCACTTACAAGGAAGCCTCACTAAATGTATTGTCTATCATTAAATTGCTGCCAAAAGCAGTATGTGCTCAGTAATGGAAACCATTTATGAAGTTGATTAAATGCAGCTAACACTGAGAATGACTATAAAACACAACATACTAGGCATATCTACATGAGATGCTACATCACCATAGCTCATCATTAAAGCAACGTAGCATCAGTAGGCATGAACTGGAATGCCGATGCTAGCATCAGAAATGGCCCATCTGGCACTGGGACTGTGCAGTAATGGCAGTTACTGTGCAGTCACTGCTTAAGCAAGTACTAAATGACTGTGCAATAACAACTGTGCTGTTTGGTGCACATGTAGCTACCTACCCCCACTGATAGGAAATCTGCAGGGAGGGTGGCTCTTAAAAAACAAACAAACAAGCAGTTGCTTCTCTTGGAGGGAACAAGCACTTAGATACTGCAGTACCAAGCTGGCACGTAGAGAAGCCAAGTGGCAGAGCAAGCTTTGACACCTTCCCCACTCCCTGATGCCAAAAATCCTACCACAATAAGTTGGTGCAGCCTATCTGAATAAGATACATGGTAGTGTCCATTGCCCTCAGTCCCCCTCAGTACTGACTCTTTTTCTGGTCATAGTGAGCCACTATATTGAATACATTTCAACTTCCTCTTTCACTAAGCTGTGCCTTATTTTCCCATTTCCAGTGATTCCTATTTCTTCACGAACCTTAACTATCTGGCAAATATTACCAAGCACGGCCCCAAACCGTTCACCCGGAGTCCCTCTGTGACCTCCTCTTTCAGATTGTCCATATGATTAGTGTGGTCCCACTCTCCTGGCTTCATGAGGTGAAGCTGGACCAGGTTGCTCTGCACCTCATCTGCATATAAATTGTTGGAGGATCTCGGGACTCATGACAAGAACACACAGTTCCACTCATAAGTATGGGAGCTAATTAGTAGGGCTATGCAAAGCTTTGGGTGCTAATTTGATTCGGAGAGTCAGCCTGATTTGGCTGCTGAATCTCCAAATCAAACTGAAAGACCAGTAAAAACTCTGAATCAAATTGAAGCTCTCTGAATCAATTCACAAAAGTTTTGGGGTGCTTTGGTGATTCTGGCAGTCCCCAATTGCCGCTGCAGGGAGCTGGACCTGGACACCATACTAGTAAGTAGGGGCTGGGTAGGGGCTGGAGGAGTGGGGAAGGGGACCATGGGGGGGCCCCCACCAGGCCCCATCTGCTGCCTGCTCCCCCAGCCCCCATGCATGTCCCTTAACCCCCACCTGCTCTCCCAACCCCATCAATGGCTGCCCTGCCCAGCCCCAGCTCTTTAAAAAAGAAAAAAAGAAAAAGCTCTGCACTCACCGATGCCTGCCGGGGGGGGGAGGGATCCTCACTGCACCCCACGTCCCTGTGCTCTGTGGGGGGGCTCTGCATGACTCCCCAACCCCTGCCTGCTGTCCGAGCCCCACCCCCCCATGGCTGCCCCACCCAGCCCCACCTCATGGCTCTTTAAAAAAAAAAAGTCTCACACTCACCGGCTGCTGCAGTGGTCATCATGGTTTCTGTAGGCTCATGGCAGAACCCCCCCCACGCAGCACAGGGCTGCCCCCCCTACTGCCTGGCAGGAGCCAGTGAGTGACAGGAGTCTAGGGCCAGGCAGGGCAGCCATTGAAGGGACTGGGAAACCAGGTGGGGGGGTTAATTTGGACATTCAGCCAATTCAGCAGTGTCCAAATCTCCGAATCAGATTTGGCCAAATTGATTCAGGACAGTGGTTCGAATCACTGAGTTGAATCACAGTCCCCCAAATTGGCTGAATCTGAAGTGAATACTAACTGCTTTGCACAGGCCTGCTAATTAGCACATGGATCCTTTGTGGGGAGTATCGGGAGTACACACATACTGAGCAGTGCTGAGCTTTGGGGTCAGCATGGCTTGAAATGCTGTTGACTCTGGTGGGGCCCAACCCAATGAACTATATGGTAAATCATGAGCTTTTTGGCTTTGGACTACTATCATGCATTGTTTGCAGGGGAAACACCATGTATCTGGATCCATGAAGGCAGTTATCCTTAAGCTTTCCCAGGGTAACTGCTGTTTTGGCATGGTTTAGTATCCACTGAGGTGTTGGGGCTTAAAGCCCACTTTATGGAAATGGGAGGCTCCTCCATAGCTCGCTCCTGCAGCCATATGGCTGAGGGCAGGCAAAACTTGGAGGCATCCGAATCCCACTCTTCCGGGCTTGGGCCTGCATGTAGTATGCCTGCCAACAGATGTTGGAAGTATCTGAAGCTCCTGGTGGGGGTAGAAGATGTCCAGTCCAGCCACTTGTGGTTCTGAACTGACTCATGCATTTGGACTTGATTTGGCTTGGAACATGAAAAAAACATTTTTTTAATGTGTACTATGTATAATTAGACAAAAAGGTGCTGCTTAATAGCGTGTTTATGGAGTACATTTACTAAAACCTGCAGTAGTTTCAAAAAAGATAAAATGCCTCAATTGTGGGTGAACTAGGTCTATTGGTACACATAGAAATTTGCCTATCTGGAAATTACTGTAGGTATGTTTATTTCAAGGTCAGTGTTTTCAGATTTGCCCCTCACTTCCACGTGCTCAGGGAAAGCAATTCCTGACAGTGCTTCAGGAGCATATAAGTCAGGGGGGATGGGGAGGCAGAGGGAAAAAGGGATACCTGACCCCCCCCCCCAGATTTATTTTCCCTGATAACAGTGGGAAAGGGACAAATTGAAGGCAAACCTGTAATAATTAAATTCTATACCTGGAAAATTATAACAAATTTATAAAATTTCCACATATAGAATCTAGTGATTGAGGGGCTGTCTTATATTCAGTGTTGTCTTATATTTGAGCAAATATGGTATACACGTACTTGAACAGAGGATAAGTTGGGCTTATCTGAACAGCAGAATGCTGTTTCCAGGTCGTTGCCTCGTCTAACAAACATTGGTTTTCTGCATGTCAGTTAAGTGTATATACTGCTTCAGTGCAAAAAATCTATTGCAACCCAGCTGTACAGTTTGTAACTCTCTAACTTTGCACAAACTGTGACTGCAACTGTCTACTTCTTAACCACTTTTTTTGTTTAACTACATCAGAAATAGTGAAGGAAATGAGTCAGTTTGGGAGCTGCTAATACCACAGTACTGATAACGCTGTAAACAATGCACATTTAATTCACAACACTGTCAGTGCTATGGTATTAGCAGACCCCAAACTGGCTATATGTATGAAGGATGATGCAGAGAAAGTTGTGTATGGATGCATGCCTCTATTGCAGTGTTTAGCCTTGCTCTGTTGGGGCTCACTGCATGACTGTAGATATAGGTTGGATATTGGTAAGCTGAGGATCAGCAGCACCAAAGCATTTTTTGTCCTGTTAAACTTTCTGTCCAGGTACTTTCTGTCCATCTTCGCATAAGCTGATGCATTTCATTCTTTGGCCAATGGGATTTGGTAGCCTCTACATAATGCCTCTATGGCTGGCAAAAGGAAAAGTTCTTCCTTATTCTTTCATGTAGAGCTTAACCTGGCTGCTCAGTTGTACAGGGCTTAGTACCTAGAGAAGTGGTGGAGGTAGAAAGTTTTTAAGAGCAGGTGGGACACACATTTGGATGAGATGGTTTAAAGGCATAATCTGCCTTGAGCAGGGTGTTGGACTAGATGATCTCCTGAGGTTCCTTCAGTCCTGTTTGTTATGTTCTAAATGGCCCTGAAAATGTAATTCAATACAAACGTCTTCGAGTTAACATGAGGCAAATGTATCTGCGGGAAAGGTGGCAAAATAAACACTTTTTTATCGAACTTTTACTATCTTAAGTTACATATTATCAATATTGTGTTAAATTCTGTTACAGTAAATAAAAAAGTGCTTGAGAAAATGTTTGCCTATCTTATGTGATGTACTGTAGCACCTGTTCAGCCTACCATAATGATAAGAGGGAAGGACTTTGTACTCCATAAATGTTATGGTTTGATATGAACACTGGCATAGATGTTGCACTTCAAAATTGTTCAAAAATGTCTCTAGAAGAGTTCATTACATTTAGTTTCTGGCCTGTTCTAGTTTTATTGAATGCAGGTTCCCAACATTTTTCTTCAGTGAGAAATTTGCATCATTTAAGAACTGCATATGGAGACAAACGCTCCTACATTGTATAGCCACAGTAGGCCAAGGCAGGTGGAAAAACATAGCTCTCCTGCAGCTCTGGCAGGCCGTCTCCCAAGCTCAGTGGAGATAAGCAATATGAAGGATCACACTGATCATTCTTCCATTGGGGCCATACTTTCTGGACTGCTAAGCTGGCTTCAGGGTTTTCCATCATGTCTGCAGCCAGAGCTTTACTGCATTTGACCTCCAGCTGTCCTCATGGGTTGTTAATTAATTTCTCTCTGATCATACTATGTCTATGAATACCATATATTAAATCCAGCCAAGCTTAATTCAATGAATCTTGGTGAGGGTTACAAAACAGATCTGACAAAAATATGTGCTATCATGACATCAGTGATTTTTTTAACACTATAATTTACAAGAATAGGTAACAATCAGCAAAATCTGTTTTATGGCTATCTAATCACAAGGTAGAAGGCTTTTCATGGTATAACAAAAGACTATTTTATACAAATGATAGAGGTATTCAATCAAGTGGTGAAATATTTACTTAGCTGCAAGCAATGGACTTCCTCGTAAACTCTCAACTTCTCTCCTATTCATCCAAAGTTATTATATTTTAAACTATGCTACAGATAATAACTTATAATAACATAATAAAACATTACACAAGTTAAGTTCCTGGTATCACACAAAGAAGAACATTTAACCTTATTTTTACCATCAGTTTGAGTGACTGAAGCACTTTTATGATTGCTTTAAACTCAATTTTAAAATGTGGGACAGTATGTCTTAAAGAGCTAAGCCAGTCTGTGATATTCTGTAGCATTATTCCATAGTGATTTTCTGGTCAAAATGAAAAAGAGCAAAAATTGGTCTATAGCCCAACAGTGAAAGGCACTGACCTGATTTGTCAGAAGCGTAGATTTAAATCTGTGGTCTGAATAGCAAAACAGGAAATTGAAGCCATGCCTTCCTCCTCCCAGATGGCCCACTGAACTATCGACTATTTTAGGATAGCATGATCAGCCATTTTTTTTGTGGAAATTTTCTAAGGTCTCTTTTTCATTCTATATTGGAGTGAAAACAAACCTTGAAACCTCAGATGGCTTTGCAGCATGGAATTGTTTTCTGGCCAGCCTTGAAGATCATAAAGTTGAAGTCAGTGTACTCTTTGTATGCACAAGGTTAGGGCCATTGTAAAACTGAGTGACAGAGGCACTTCCACTCTGATGATTACTTTTGTTCTGAGATTCAGCACTGTATATCTTGGAGCTGGGGTCCATTTTATTTTTCAGGTTGAGTTTCATATCAGGGAAAGCTTCTACTAATCTGCTTTTAAGAGAAATGTTGTTTAGTCTTCTATTTAACAACTCCCTCTATAATACAGTAACATAACTAGGGGTGGACCAGCATGGCATATGCCCAAGGGGTGGACTTAGAGGGGGTATGAAAGTGAAGGCCCCCTGGAAAGCCTGTGCTGTCATGGTTGCAGCAGTAATTGGGAGCAGGGACTCTCTCGCGAACTTCTAGTTCAGCCGTCAATTCTCTCACCACCGAACTCCCTGCTGTTTATTGCTGTCAACGTTGCATTTGGCAAAACTCAAAACTCCAGTGGCTGCAGGAATGGGTAGCAACAGTGCCCACCAGATTACTGAAACACTGGCTTACTACTTAAGTCTTTCCTGTAACAAATCCTTTACCCATCAAACATGCTGGTGGGAATGCTTACATTAACTCCCATGGCAACCCCTGCTTCCACTGGGAAGCTCTGATTCAGTGATTTACAAAGATATATCTTACTTTTAAATTATGATATGACATAATTTTGGCTTGTGATTGTCCTGCTTGGCAGTTTTACATTAAGATACAATTATGGGCTCAGAACATAATTGTTACTATCCATCATCAATCTATCAAGCAGTAGATAAGAGGTTTTTGAAATAAAGGAGGAAATGTTCAATAACTGAAAATGTATACATTATTTGATCAACTGAAGCAAAATAACAGATTTTTTTCACTGTATAGTGATGTTTTCTGTTCATTAGGTATTGCAGTTTTGGTCAAAGTATCTGGTGGAACTGGAACTGATGAAAAGTTGTGCAGCTCTGTCTGCTGTTAAAAAAATCTTTAGAAATTGAGGGCAAGGGAAGAACTTCTTTCAAATCTTCTGTTCCATACTGTAGTCTCTTCTTTTCATTCTCTATTATTGATAACATATCTACCTACCAAACAGCAATAACAAAACCAGAATAAAAAGGACACACAAAGGACAATGCTAAAGTGTAAGGAAAAAAAATAGACCTAGTCAGAAATTTTCCAAGCAAAGCTTTTTTTTTTCCTTGCAGAAATTTTCTGTTATCTTCAATTTGAGGGAAATATTTGGCTTTGACTAGTCAACCAATTAAAAAGTTTTATAAAACAAAATGTAAAACTGGAAAAATGTCCCATTTTGACATTTTAAAATAATTATCTGATGATTTTAAATGTTTCATTTTTAGAATATATTTAATTTATACAAAAGACAGTTGAAAGGGAATGAAATAAAATGAAAATGAAATGTTTTGAAAGTGTCAACATTAAATGTTTTGATTGCATCAATCTAATTATTTCCAGGATGATTAATTTATGAGCATGTATGAGATTTCAAGGTTTACTCCTATTGATGGACCAGAAAAAGTTTCAAAATCTTGAAATTAATTTTCTAGCTCTGTTGTGCCCCAGCCCAAATCTGGGTTCGTGCCTGGAATGCAAACGCCAATATACACACCGGGCAGTGGAAGTAAAAAGAAAAGTTTATTGCTAGCAACGAATGGTGCAAGCAGAATAATTCAAGCAAGCAAGGACCCTGAATATCATTTCTGGGGTATTCTTATACAGAAGTTTGCAAGGTTTCACAAGTGTGCCATTCAGTAATTGGTTACAAGGGAATGACGCAAGAAGTTCTCTACTGAGCATGTCTCTATACCTGTGTTTAAGCCATGTACCTCATTTATATACATGTATG
>JAGPOW010000229.1:36898996-36909242 GCA_030014935.1 Caiman crocodilus
AGACAATACAAAACAGTCTTCTGTTGAACTTTTCCATTTGAATTGGTTGATCACCAAATGCTGTGTAAGTTAGAAGGCCCTTGCCTTCTTCTAGCAGCTGATGCCTGCTCTTTTAGCTCATCCAGGGCCAATGAGATTAATGGGACTCTTTGCATACGCTGCAGTGGGCTGTGTCAGCCCTCTAGATTCCCTAACAAAGGACTAAATGGTTGTTTTTGAGTCAAAGGAGTGCTGATAACTCAGCAAAGAAAATAAGTGCGAGGACATTATAATTCCTGAAAGATTTTTTTTTTAATTGGGAGATAACCCAGGACCTAAACAGATAGTCACTAGCCACATCTACACAAGCAGCGGGCTGTACATAAATAAGTACTAAATGACTGCACGGTAATCAGTGTTACTGCGCAGTAACATTGCTGCAGTTTTTTCCCCAATGCCTACTACGTAGTAGGAATGAGCCGCTGCACAGTAGCTCATTACTGTTGTGAAGTATCATCACCGAATAGTTAGTGTCCAGCAATGCTACCGCGTGGTAGCAACTATGCAGCACTCATTGTTACTGTGCAGTAGCACCTTGTATAAATATGCCCACTGTCTACTATTTAAAGAAATCACTTTCCTTAATACTGCACTGGCAGCGGTCACTGAATTAAATACAGGAGTTAATTATAAAAATTCTTAAAGGTAAGTGTTTTCTTTAAAAATATAATTTCCAAGCTAAATATTGGTTTTTTTTCTTTTTTTGAAAGAAAGAAACATTTCTAAATAAATAAATGTATATAGGAGATATTCTTGTATAAAATCCTCAAGGCATAAAAGGAAAAGTTTACTTTTATAACAGCTAAGGTGTTTGCTTTGTACTGAAAACTAATGCTAAGGACATGTCTGAACACTGCTACTTTTCTTCAATAGAAAAAAACAATCTATGATTATAATAGATATGCTGTCATAACTCATTTATTTAGATGGTTGCTTCTGCACCATGTGGCTATTTTTGTTTTGGTAAACCATATCACCCTTCTAGATGAAATAGAAAATATCACCTGAGGGAACTGTAACTCTGGGCATATCCATTCTTGAGAGTTCAGGTTTGTGTATAGATTGATTCTCTAGCCTAACTGGCAACACATCATAAAGCTTAGTTTTTTGCATAATACTGTATCTATTTGGCTTTTGGGAGTTATTATACATAGTATATCACTACAGTAACTACAATTTGGCATTATCCTGGGACATCCTGATGATCCAATGAACATAACTGATTTAAAAAATTACAGTTCCCAATGTTTGGCAGCTCATTCCTAACAGGATTTGTACAAACTTGTGCTGGTAAAAAGCTTCGGTTAATTAAAGCCCCACCTAGCTCAGTTATGATTCAAAGATGTCAGCCAGTTCAAGAAATGAAATTATACACTGATCCTCTATTTCTTACATAGGCAAAATGCTCAACCAAGTCAATGAGAATTTGCTTAAATATGCAGTGCAAGGGAAATCCTTTAATAAAAGCAATCTTTACTATAGATCAGAGATATAGAAAGAGAGAGAGACAGAGATGGATATACGTATTTATATCTATATATATTGATATAAATATTTATACACATGGATATAGGTATATATACACACATGATTTAGAGCATATAAATATATGTTACATACGTTAAATATATAGCATATATATCTACATATTAACCATAAATACATTAACCATATATCTGATTTATAAATTTGATTTATAGCAAAGATGCATAAGCTATATGTATATTTATATGCATATTTATAATGAAAATTCAGACAGTTTCTGGATGTGGGAACGTGGATCAGATGCAGACCCTAAATAAAAATGAGTGATGGACAAACCTGGATAGCTTCTGATAAATAGCAATGATCATCCAAAGCTTAATTGAACCATGAGCCAAGGAAATTCTAGGAATTACAGACAATTCCACCTCATGGAAAGAATAAACAAAACTCTAACCAAGTGTAAAATGGTGTAGCATAACATTTGTTTAAGTATTACCAGGTGAATCCAACCCAGATGGCTTCTGTTAGGGAAAACTATGCCTCATAAAATCTTAGTTAATAGAACTGTAGATGCAGTTGACCTGGAAGACACCGTTTATTTGGATTTGCAAAATGATGTTCACAGAGTTTCTTCTAATACTTTCCAAAAAGCATCCACAGAAGCTGAAGGAAAGATGTCTTTATTGAAGAGACTGTACAGTTGCTGACAGAGCAGAGAAAGGGTGACTCATGGAGGGTCCCAGCTTCCTCAAACTTGGGTGACACCTCAGTGAAGGGTCTTATTCTTCAGAGCGCTAAATACCAGAGTGATTGGTGGACTGGTTGAGGAGTATCTTCAGTATTACTTGGCAGTATATTTTGGTGAAGGTACCTACAAACTAAATTAGATACTTAAATTCCATCACTCACATTTTGAAATTTTGGCCAACATTGAAATAATGTCACTTGTGGAAACTGCCCTTTTAGTGGAAGGAACATCTGGCAAATGCTCATACAGGTTCTGACAAACAGCCACATGTAGGAGAGGAGTGGGGTGAAGAACGTTCTTGGCTTGTGGCAGATTCTGGAGCGCTGACTTGACAGACCTATGGAAGGCACTGAGGTCTATTTATACCAGTGGCGATACTCCTTTCTCAGGAAGAATGCAGTTGGTAAGTCTAGGCATTTCTAACAAGCAATTAATTTCCAGTTTTCTGTGTTAGTTTTCCTTTTTGCTCTCCCAGTCTTATGTGTTGTCCATTGGGTACCATGGGATACTGAAACTGCAGCCAAAAGTCTGAGCAAATATGTTATGCCTTTGAAGCATGTGTATCACACAGGTACTGTCTATTGGCTGAACACACATAGGTTTCCTAGTTAATGAGTGGCTTGTTTTTAAATATTCTGTTTGGTGCAGGAGATCTCTGACATAGGTGTTAGATTCCTTTCTGTAGAGAGTGATTTATTGGGAGCTCACTGGTTTTTTCCAAATGCCACCTGCATTAGTCAGACAAGGAGGTTAGGTACTGAAAGACTGGAGCTTTTATGGAGGCCTTGTAGCTTCCTTGTGCAGTAAGCTGTATGGATCTGTGCTACAGGCTTCATTCAGGCCTAGAAATAATGCAGAATCTGATCAATCATTTATTTTTGTAGATGATTGTCACTGGTAGGTGTTGTAAGGCTTCAGCCCCTTTCTAGGTGGCACCTTTCTCCCTAGCGACACCAGGGTGAGACCGCACCCTGGAGCCACCTAGATGGTCCTGAGCGCCGCCTCTACTTGCCAGCCACCACTTCGATGTTCATAGATGGCAGGCAGTTCCCTGTCGGTGGTCCCAGAAAGGTCGTGGCCCTGGTCTTTCTTTGTGGGGCTCCAAACCTTCCCTTTACCCAACCCTTACCACATCCACAGCCTGGGAGGGATCTGCTCCCTGTAATCTTCCCTGGAATGGTCTCTTCTCACCCGCGAGGCCTGCCCCAAGCGGGGTCAGATATGTTTTGCTGTCAATCACTCCTGAATTGACCCTTTGTCTTTGGACCAAACCACGGATAACTAAACATGCCCCTGCCTGGGGTAACAATAACTTAGAAGGTTCTTCGCTCAAGGCAAAGACGTTCGGCATCTGCCGATGAAGTATAAGGGGACTCTGGCTCCCCAGGACCCTCTGCCTCTCTGGGATGAGAGAAGGAATCTTCGTCTGTCCCTCTGGTTACTTTTCCCAGGGACCAGCAGCCTAGGGGTTGCCTCTTTTCCTCCGTGCTCTGGGCCAGTCGCTGCCTGCTTCTCCCTCTTCACCCAGCCGCCCACCAGGTCTTGCCGTCACTGACTGCCCTTCCCCACCCGGGCACCTGAATGTTCCAGTGCAGCCTGGTCTTCACTTGTGACTGCAGGACTGACCTCCGTCTCCTTGCTATGCCCCTCCAGTCAGCTTTGGCTCCCGAGCCCAGACCTGCAGTTCTCCCCAGTGGGGTTCCCTGGCAGACACTAGGGCTTCTTGCTCATGCCCAGCTCTGCTGCTCCTACCTGGCTCCACCACCTGTGTCTCCCCATCAGGGTTCTGCCTGTCCCTGCCAGCTCTCTGCCGGTGTCCTGCTTCTCCGCACTTGGCTCCACCTCCTGTCTCTCACTGGCAGCATCCTCCGCTCCCTCTGGCCAGCTGGGTGTTTCCCCAGCTGCCTTTTGAGCAGCCTGCACTGCTTTTAGGCCCGGCCCCCGGGGCTCACCGATCCTCAGGCTAAGGCAGCTGCAGGACTGCCAAGCCTACATTGGCATGTTCTTGAAGCTGCTGTCATCGCGGTCCCTGTGGTGAGTATTGGGGCCCATCAGGCGGGATTCCAGGACGTGTTGGGATTGGGGCTTCTGCCTCCCTTCCCACAGTGATTATGACAGGAGGATACAAGATACTGAGCATTTGAGCATCAAAAATGGGGAGGAGACAATGACATTGCTCTTATTACCTATACATTAGAGCCAGGACAGGTTACTTCAAGGGGATATCCTGCCTACAGTTCTATGACTTAATGAGCCAGTGACCCATTAGCAAAATTCCAAATATCTGTCTACATCCTCTTTGGCCTTTGCCATGTGCAGTACCCTGTTCCTGAGCTGGACTTCCCCTCACACAGCTATCATCTGAACTCCTAAAAATAACTTTTTTTGCTTAGTCTTTGGGTCTTTGGCTTGGTTTAATTACCACTACAGAATCTAACTGAAGTATAACAATTATTGCCACCATCAGTCTTATTGCATTAGCAACAACAGTGATTCAGTGATTGAGATTCATAAGCCTTGGATTAATTGGATTCCACTTGTGGCTTTTTTTCTTCTTGGAATTGAGCCACAGTTATTAGGATTCAGTGAGAGAGCACCTGTCCTATAAGATTAAAAAAAACTTAGTAAACATTAATTATATCCTTTCTTCTTATTATTCTGTGGGTTTGGAACTATTAAGCCTAATACAGCTGACTTGCTTCTTTGCTTGTGATTTGTTTGGTCATGTCAAATAGCTGAGGCTCATCTGTGAATGACATTGGCAAGAGTCTGTGGTTTTATCACTCAGTAGAGCCAAGTGGAAAAAAAGCACATTTTGTTCAGTAGTAGGCAAACTAAAAAGCTAAGGATGTTGAAACAATAGCTGGTAAGTACAACTCTTTAAATTTCCAGTAAATGCAACTTGTTTATCCCAGCTTTCAACACATTGATGTGTACTTAAAATGCAGGCAATTTTAAACGTTTATGAAGCCAATAAAATGCAGCTATGATCATTCTGGCAATATGAACACAAAGCAGGTTCAACAAGGCTAGTTTAAAAACTGAGTCTTCTGCATGCAAAAATGATAGTGGGTCTCAGGGCTGGTTTGTCCTCTGTATACAGTTCATGATAGCAACAGTTATTGGCACTTTATACTTGCAAAGTACAATACAAAGTTTAACAAATTTGTCCTCACAATAGCTCTGTGAGATAAAATTCTTGTAATCTGTATTTATTTCACTTTCCTTAATATCAGCCCTGAATATTCCAGAATTTATGGAATTTTAGGAAAGTAAACTTGTGTACCTTTATTTGTGTAAATCATAAATTGTTTCCTATCCAATGTACGGGCTACCCTTTCCTCTTTTTGGAGAGGATCTCATTGGTGCTATTTTTATCTATCTTTCTCCCAGTTTCTCTTCTGTTTACAAGAGAAAATGATGCATATGCATAATCATATCACATTTTAAAGAAAAATATAGCAGTTTCCTGTTTATTTCAGTGGTATTTCAGTATGTCAGAGCTTGCATACCTGACATACCATTTCAAAACAGAAGATATCTTCAGGTTTTGGCCTGCAGATGGAGTACCTGAATTACTCAAATCCAGGATGTTATTTTCCCCATTCAACATGGGAGGAGGAAGCCCTTTGTCTTAGATTTGAATACAAAGTGGGCTGGGGTGGGGGGGAGATGGGAGTCAGCAGCTGCAACTCTGACCCCAAGCCTGCAGTGGAAGTCAGAGCCACAGCTAATTAGCCTTTCCTGGCCAATATGCCACTGTAATAGGGGGGCTCCTCCAGGGATGGCTATAGTTTCCCTGAAGTCCCCTCAAACTTTACCCACTCTACTCTCTGTGGGAAGATGCCACTTCATTCACCCACCATGCCTTTTAGTAGCTCACTTTTAGATAAGGGAGGCTGCCTGAGGGCTTCCCAATTCTGATCTTGCCTTAAGAGCTAATTGTATGGCTCCATCTACCTGTACACAACACCCTATGCCTCGTAGGATGTACCTGCTTGAACCAAAACAGTTGGTGCCTTGCACACTTAGAACGAGCTGTTGTGTTCTGGCCGTCTTTTGTGGCCGACATACAGGTGCTCTGGGCTACTCACTCACAAGAAATCTCCCTTAACTTGCCCGCCACATCTTGATCTCAGAGAAAAGGAATAAAGAAGAGGGAGGTTCCTGTTATGGTAAAGACTACTGTGAGCATGTTCCCATCAGTGGTGTTTCTTGGAGCTCTACCTCCCCTACACCCCATCCCAACTGAATCTTGATGACTTCAGACATTACAGCTCACAGCAAGATGTAGATATATCTTCCTTTGTCTTTAGTTTTCTCTTATCCCTTTTACAAGGATAGGGACGCTATTATCAATTGATCTGTTGTCCTTTTTATTTTAACCTGACAGCTCAGTCCAGCATAGACATATAATCATTCAAAATCACCCAATTCACTTAATTAATTTGCAGGCACAAAAATATGGATATATCAATTTATAAATACGAAAAATAAATAATGATCCCCCAAATAAATAACAATTAATTTATCATACTTATCTCCACTCATATCAGCTTAATTATTAATTCAGTAAGAGGGTTCACCTCATATCATATGCACCTGTAGCTTGAGTTTACCCCACCTTCTTAGTTTTCCATCAATTGTGTCTTCTTAGTTTGCTGTAGGGAGTTCCATTACCATTCAGAGCCAGGACTACGTCTCAGTATTTTCTGACTCACTATACCCACATGTAGAGCCTTTGTCCACTGAGCTTCATCCTGAGGTTTCCCCAGTGTCTTATCCCAGGGTTCCTGCCTTTTTATATCAGGATGCGAGTGTCCAGGCAGACCTATAGCTCCACTTCTCTGCACCATCTGAGTGCTGGAGACCCCTCTGGGTCTCCAGTCTTAGGAATTGATATGGTCACTTACCTTGGTTATGTCTGGAGTGGTCAGTGCAGGCGTGCTGTTCTCTTCCTTCTCTCTGAGTGGCTTCCTGGGTCTTTTAAACAACAGGGATGGGCATGGGTTTTTACATTACCACCTGCCTGATTCTTAAACCCCAGAGTGCATACATTTATAAACCATGGCATTGGTGCCACACACCGCTCTGTCTTCACCAGCTCCACAACTGTAGGTAAGGACTGACCCTTTCCTGTCCTTTCCAGGCAAAATAAGCATGTGGTCGGTGCATCAGCCAAGCTGCTTGGCTCCTCACCACTACAGGGGGTATCCATATACTTTGTCACTCGGCAGAGGTATTATCACTTTCTGATGTTCATTCAACCTTCAGTGTGGCCTACTCCTACTGGGCACTTTGCTTCTCTCAACTATTCTTGGGCACAGCCTTCCTGCCTGGAATCACACACTCTTCTTCTTCTGGGCCTCTGGTCTCACTTTTAGCCCCTCTCTGGACCTCAAATCTGCTAGGCCCACTTTCAGGCCCTTGCTGGGCTCCTGGACCCCTGACTGGGCCCCTAGGCACCTCCTTCAGTGCTTAGTCCCTTCCCCAACCTCCAGACTGCCTCAGGCTGTACACAATTGGAGTTGCAGTTAGCAAAGGATGTGAAGGATAACCAGAAGGGTTTCTGCAATATGTCAGCAACAAGAGGAATATCAGGGAAAGCGTGGATCCGTTATTGAATAGGCAAGGTAACCTAGTAGCAGATGATGCAGAAAAGGCTGAAGTAATGCCTTTTTAGCTTCGGTCTTTACAGGCAAGGTCATCTCCTAGACTACTGCACCTGGCAAAACTGTTTGGGGAAGACCAAAGTAAAAAAGCAGCTAGCAGTAGCAAAAGAACAGGTTAGGGACTATTTAGAAAAGCTGGATGTACACAAGTCCATGGGGCCCAATGCAGTGCACCTGAGGGTACTGAGGAACTGGACCAATGTAATTGCAGAACTGGCCATTATCTTTGAAAACTCATGCAATCAGGAGAGTTCCTAGACAACTGGAAATGGGCAAATATAATGTCCATTTTTAAGAAAGGGAAAAAGGAGGATCTGAGCAACTACAGACGGGTCAGCCTTACTTCAGTCCCTGGAAAAAAATCATGAAGCAGGTCCTCAAGGAATCCATTTCTAAGCACTTGAAGGAGAAGAAGGACATTAGGAACAGTCAGCAGGGGTTCATGAAGGGCAAGTCATGACTGACCAACCTGATTACCTTCTGTGATGAGCTCTGTGGATGTGGGAAGAGCAGTGCATGTGATATACCCTGACTTTAACAAGGCTTTCAATACAGTCTCCTACAACATTCTTGCAAGCAAGCTAAGGAAGTACAGGTTGAATGAATGGCCTATAAGATGGATAGAAAACTGGCTGGATTGTTGGGCTCAAAGAGTAGTGATCAATGGCTTGATGTCTAGTTGGTAGCCAGTATCAAGTGGAGTGCCCCAAGGGTCAGTCCTAGGGCCAGTTTTGCTCAATATCTTCATCAGTGACTTGGAAGATGGGATAGGGTGCACTGCCAGCAGGTTTGCAAACGATGAAGCTGGGGGAGTAGTAGATATACTGGAATGTTAGGCTAGGATTCAGAGACCTCAACAAATTGGAGGATTACACCAGGAGAAATCTCACGAGGTTCAACAAAAAAAAGGGCAAAATCCTGCCCTTAGGACGGAAGAATCCCATGCACCAGTACAGGCTGGGGACCGACTGACTAAGCAGTAGCTCGGCAGAAAAGGACCTGGGGGTTACAGTGGTCAATAAATTGAGTATGAGTCAACATTGTGCCTTCTTGCCAGGAAGCCTAATGGCATACTGGGCTGTATTAGAGCATTGCCAGCAGATCATAGGAGTGTTTTCTCCGCTCTATTCAGCACTGGTGAGGCCACATCTGGAATACTGCATCTAGTTTTGGGCCCCTTGCTACAGAAAGGATGTGGACAAACTGGAGACAGTCCGGTGGAGAGCAATGAAAGTGATTAGAGGTCTGGTTCACATGACTTATTAGAAGAGGCTGAGGGAACTGAGATTATTTAGTCTGAAGAAGAGAAGACTGAGGGGGGAAATAGTAGCAGCTTTCAGCTACCTGAAGAGTAGTTCCGAGTAGCATAGAGCTAGAGTGTTCTCAGGGTGGCAGATCTCAGAACAAGGAACAATGGCCGCAAGTTGCAGCAAGGGAATTTAGGTTGGGGATTAGGAAAAACTCTCTCACTAGGCGGGTAGTAAAACAGTGGAAAGGTTACGCAGAGAGGCTGGGGAATCTCCATCCTTGGAGGTTTTTAAGACCAGGCTAAACAAAGCCTTGTCTGGGGTGATCTAGTTGGGGATGGTCCTGCTCTGAGCAGGGGTTGGACTAGATCACCTCCTGAGGTCCTTTCCAACCCTAATTTTCTCTGACTGTTTCCATGATCACAAAGCTCTTTAAAATTTTTTATTTTTTGCAGAAAGAAAAAAGAAAATACCTGATCTCATTCATTTACTCTCAGAGTTTCAAAGAAATGTATCTGTTGGGGCAACCACCCCAGGAAAACGTTCCATGGCAAGCTGTTCTATGGCAAATATTTTTATTGGGGAGGTCAAAATTAGGGATTCAATGGTAACTGCCTGAGTACAAATTTCCCTCTCTGACTTCAGGTAAATTCAAGTTCCGAAAGCATTTTTACCATATTTTCCAAAAATAAGATTCCTATTTTTTTCAGTATTTTACTTTTGTGTGTAACCGGAGGGCAGTCAGAGTCGCCGTGCTCTTCCCTGCCGCCTCCTTTACCGCGTCACGTTGGCGACCGGCACCCTCCAATTCTCGTCCACCACGACTGTGATCTTATATAGATCTATTATAGGGAGGCTGCCTTTTGTCTCCTGTTCCACCGTTATCGGATTATCTCCAGTGAGTGTTCCTGTACACTCTAGCCTTGTGGGCTATGCGTGGCTCCTACCACCCCGTACCACGCTCCAAGCCTCGTAGGTGTAATGGTCGTTGCTCTTTCTCTTTCTCTCCGCACCTTCCCTGGCGCTCGGGCTCGCCTCAGCCGGTCTCTCTCTCT
>JAGPOW010000229.1:36909342-36930343 GCA_030014935.1 Caiman crocodilus
TCTCTCTCTCTGCGCCCGCTCTCCAGGGCCTTCTCAGTGATGCCGCCCGCTCTCAGGGCTCACCGCACCACCCTGGGCTTCTCAGCTGCCCTCTCGGGAGCTGGGGTCGATGTACCCCGAACGCTGGGGTTCCCACACTAATGCGAGGCCCCTGTGAGACCTTCTCCACCCCGATAGCCTCACCCAAGCCACCAGTGTAACAAATAGCAACACAAACACAAGCCCCTGGGCTAGAATACAAACAGAAGCCGCCCGGCTATAATCATGCTCAAGCCTGCCGGGGTTTCTTCATCTTACAGCAGAATAAAAGATTGTTCCTGCATCAGGCTTCTCCTTTGTAACATGGCTGAGAGCTCGCCCCTCCTTGGCTGCTGGTCAGGAAGGGCCTCCTGCCTGTGATTTATGTAGGAGCCGGGCCCTGCCCCTTCCTTCAGCGGGCGAGGCAGGCCTGGGTCACTATCTCCCACTAGTTACCTCCGCAACCGGCACCTGAGGGGTTATCCCAGCTCTCCCAGTAGCAGGCACTGCTAGTTGTGGAATAATTGCACAGGAGTTAGTTAGTGCTCTGCTACGTTGTGGAATAATTTTGAAGGACTGAACCATTTTCTGTTAGTTTATTTCAAGCCGAGGGATTGTTTGCTCAGGGGAGAACATGCGTTGTGACATTTCAGTGAAAACGTAAGTAGGACACTAAAGGAATGACATTAGAAAAGCCTTAATCTTCTGGATCAAAGACATAGGAAAGGTGTATTTTTGAAGTTACTGGTTTCAAGGCTTTACCCTTTAAGGTGATAATTGAGTAATTTAAAGTGCCAATTGATCTGGGTGGGAAGTGGAAAGCCACCATAATCCAATTAATCACAGAGTACTGGATGCTGCTTTGCCAGTGCTACACAACTCCAACACTCACACGCTCAGCTGTTACTCTTTCCCAATCAGTAGTACAGTTGCCATTAAGAGTCTGTTGCCAGCAAAAACATCCGTCGGGTTCATTTTACCACCAAATATTTTTACACTTCTGCACTAATAAATATAAACTACCCTGGCTGGAACAGACATGTACAATCCTCCTGATCCTTACAATACAAGAATCGCAGGTTTAGTTCTAGTTCTGTTCTGGTTCGTTGTTCTCAAATGTGAGTTTCTTCTGTATTAAATGTAGAGCCTCCATTTGCTCTGTCATTAACCCTACAAAAATGAGAACCTGCAGGAAGGATCAAAAGTCAATACTCAAATCAGACTAAAATGCTATGAACTCCTGATATTCTGCACTGCATAAACACCTTTACAAGAAGTCTAGGTGTATTGGTTTCTCTTCCGCTCTTGCTACACACACCCCAGCTGGAATATTGGAGACGTACATGCTCAATGACAGTGCAAAATTGATTTGTTCAAGCTTAAACTTTTGAAGCATTTTGACATCTGAGGAGAATAAAAGTGATGTGCTTAATAAAGACATTTTTATTTTGGGGGGTTTTTTTTGGATTTTGCATTTTATTCATTGATGACTTAAATTATATATAAAAAGTAGAAAAGAAATATGCACGTGAAGAATGCCTACTTGCTGCTGGTGCATACAGGAGAACAATTATATATCATACTTCATTTCTCATGCTAACAATACATTTATGCACTAAAAAGCTGCTGTTACAGCAGTGATAGCTAAATAGGGGGAAATAATAAAGAGCAATTGCATATTCAATCACTTTCTTGTTTAATTGTATTTTGGCTTAATTTTCCATTCACTTGACATAAAGAGGAGTGTTGCCTTGAACACATGGTATAGCATCAAGCCATTGTTTGGAACACTGTATCTAAGCTCTTTTTAGGAACTTGCCAAAAAGATTACTGAGAAATAGACATGTTTTTAGTGCTTCCTAAGGCTTACGCTTCTGAACTCTCCAATATTTATGTTTGACGTCAATGGGAACGTTGCCTGGACAAGGTATGCAAAATGAGAACCAGAATTCTGTTTTCTCCTCTCTGCATCAGTGGGAAGTTACACATGCATATACTGGATGTTGAATGTTGTAAGTCTTACATGACATTAAAACTGTCTGAAGGAGTATCACTAGACTAATATATCAAGGGACTACTCTACCCCAGTGTATGTTATACCTGTTTAGGTCTTGTCTGTCTACATCTGTCTCAGGGTACTAATTTGCTCATAGCAAGCAGGCTTCCCTGCTTGCCAAGCAGGAGCTACCCTGTAAAAGCTGCATTTGTGTCCATTATTGATCCTGGTGTCATTTATATTGTTACACAAAAATGATTACGCGGGGGGAGGGGAGGGAGAGTGGAGAGGCATTCACCTCTCCAGGATGCAGTGCAGTACCTGTCATCATGGCAATGGAAAGATCTGCTAGGTCTGGAAGTTAAAGCATTAAGCAGGGCTTGGGAGACTCCGTTCAGCTCCCTGTTCTACCATGGACTTCCCCTGTGACCTTTGCCAAGTGAACTGCTTTTCTGTACTTCTGTCTCCAATTCATGAAATCAAAGGATATTAGTATTTCCCTACTTCCAGACGGTAAGGTGATCAGGATAAATACTAGAAAGAGCGGGAGACTCTCAGATATTCATTTGATGGGAGTTGTATCTCCTATGATAGTGGTTAAAAATGCTTTCCAAGAAGTAATCCGGATACCTTACAAGAAGCTTATCATGATTATATGAAGTTTAAGCAAATGGGTCCAGACATTTTGGGTTAGAAAATGATGCTAAAAAAGTTAGGAGAACAAACGTGAAGCCTTGCTGGCCTTGCGCATACTAGTAGTCCTGTTGGTTTCAATAGGGCAGTTTGTACAAATAACGCAAGCAAGACTTGGTACCAGGCTGGGGCTTAAAAATATGTCCATATTGCAGCTAACTTTGAAACACCATGAGAATAGTTTTGTTGAGGTCCTCTGTTATGCCTATAGTGACACCAAGATGTACACAGGCGTATGAAAATAATAAAAGCAGTGATAGTATTTTATTGACTAATAAGAAAGGTTTGGATCTATTTTAATTTGATTCTGACTAGTTCACTGGCCCTCCAGAATATGAATATGCCATACTGGGTCAAATTAGGATTATGAAAAATGCTCTTCAGCCTAAATGAGTGCCAGGCTAGATTTGGTTTCACTTCCAATTGTGAGGCTTAGTTCCCAGGTCTCCAACACACATTTTGGAAGTTGCCTAGGACAACTTCAGGAGAGTCAATGGGTGTACATCAACTTGTACCTAATGCAGTTCTAATTATTGATCAGTGATTCAGCTGTAAAATGGAATTATATTTATGTTGTCAGGCCTTTCTATTAGCTTGTAAACCCTTCTATACAAAGGTTGTCTCTTCAGTGTGTTTGTGTAAAATAAAGATTGTTGGGGCCTTGATCTTGTTTATGCTACTTTTCAGACAACAAAGAAGAACTGTTTTCCCCTTGAGAATACCAGAGCAAATCCAGAATGGAATTCCATTGGTTTGAATAGAGTTATAGTACTGCAGTTTTACATTGATGTTACCAGCTGAAAATTTAGCCTATGGACTTTGTTTTGCTTAAAAAGCAATACAAATCTTGACTTCCACTTCATTTTTACCACTACTTGTAGCATTTGCCATTGAAAAACATCCTCTGCTTTCCACAGGAATCTGACTATCATGATTATAGCTTAATCCAGTGTTCTAATTAGTGTGATTATGTTTCTCCATGCAGATGTTCTGGAAATTTTTATTGTTGACATCAACAACATTTCATTTTATTTTTTTTAAAAAGCTCAATTTAATTTTTTTAAAGAATAATATAAACAAGAACACGTGTGTAACTAAACAGTATTTTCCCCCCAGAACCTCTTGGAATTCAGTCCTTCACTTCTGGGTGGCCACTATAGAACTTGTGTTTTATGCAGTGGGATATATAGTAGGACCCTCTTATATAAACTAAAATACAATGGAATTCTGTTTACAATTAAGTCATTTAAGCTATCATACCACAATCGTCCATTGCTTCCTGTGGTCACTGCTAAGATAATCTCCTGTTACAGTGACAACTTAGGGTTCTTCTTAGAACAGAAAAGAAATTTTCTTTAAGAGGGGCAGAGGCAGCTTTTATTTTGTGTGGTGTGGCATTTTCAATTTTGAGCACATATGGCAAAAGCAGTGTGTAAAATCGATTCACACTGCAAGAAAGCCCTGCATAGTGTAAACTGGATTGTGCTTGATTATCTCTGATTTTGCTTTTGCTGGGGCAAGGTAAGCAAACCTGGAGCTGGTTTCATATAGACCATTTAGCACTGCATCACATTCGTTATTGTGACTCTTCATGTTGCCAGTTTTGCTGTCCTAAAAGCTGCCACTTCCACATGCTTTCCTTGCACAGTTCTGTGAATGTCTATGCATGGAGGAAAAGGGGCAAGGTGCTACAGCGTGAATTTTCATATGCCAAGTGAAGAAAGTCTATTTTGGTCTCATAAAGACAGGAACATGGATGCAAGAAGTTACTGCTCACTACTAGTTATTTTAAAGCGTTGAGGGATTTTAAGAGGGAAGCCACCACTATCATGCCCCAAAAAAACAGACATGGGTTTGGCCTGGAGCCAAGTGAATGGTTCTAATAAAAATCTAAACCTGGCTAAATACTGGGGCTTTAAGTCTGCCAAACCACATTCCACAATGGCATTTAATGTTTGGGTTCGAAATAGCAGAAATGTTAATCAGTCCCACCAGATCCTGTTTTACTAGACTCCCTGAGAGCCCTAAACTGACCCCCGCCTCTCCTTTCTCCACTTGTTTCAGGGATTCTGACCCACAGACTGGGAACCGCTCATAAAATTCTATTTTTAATAGATGCCACTTTATATTTGGACACATATTAGTGCCAGCAATCTACAGGGGCCAGGGAGCTGCAGGTTCTTCAAATGCTGTGCGCATCTCCTCGCTGGGGAAGGCTGTCCAGGTTTATGTTTGAAGAGTTAAGATACCTGTTCAGCTGTAACACTCTATACCACATTTAGTGTCTGGTCTTGATTTACTTTTTTCACCTTAAGGATAAGGCCTTTAAATGCATATCGCTACACTCAGCACTACAGTTCTATCTTTTTTTTGGCTCTACTGGTGTCATAGAAGGAATGGCATAGCATCTACAGAAAGCCAGGACTTGGATGGATACTTGATGGTTATTGCTCAGGCAAAACAAGATTGAAATAATGGTGGCAGGTTGATAGATCAAAGACTATAATTAGGAAGTTCTGCACCCTTGACTGAGGGCATGCATTTCCATTTTTTATGCAGTTTGAAAATTTGCAGTCTTGTGGCATACAAGGGTGCTTATGCATGGTGTCTGCTGAAGGAATTCATTTAACTTTTTCTTGAGGAGATTGGAGTTTTTGTTTTAGATGTGTTTTGGGTGCTTTAGTTTCTTCCAAGATATAGTACTATAATGTACACTGATTGGGCACTTAGGAATTTAAATTATTGCAAAGTGTCACACCAACAACACAAAGCATACCACATTGCTCAGTGATATGCATTGGCTTCTAGGTATAATATAAATTTTAGATGTGGAATATGGTTCCTGAAGAGAACATTGTGCATCCACTACAGTGTTACCATCCTTGTTACCCACAACAGCATTCAGGCTCAAACCCCTCTGATTTCAGTGAGAAAGCTGAAGGCTCACATTATCAGGACTCATGCATGTGTGTGTGTGTGTAAAAGTTTGTCTTTATGAAAAACTGATAGATACCAGGACTGTCTTACTGTCTCTGGCCTTTGCAGGTTCATACATTTTAAAATGAAAGGGGCAACTGTGATCATCTATTCTGACTTTTCTACATAACACAGGCATTGAATTTCACCGAAGGATTCCTTCATCACTTGTGGCCTTTCATTCCTTAATGAAAAAAATAAGTACTTCTAAGGTTGTGTCTAATGTCTTTGTAGCCTTTATAAAAAGATGATTGTTTGTTATAACAAGTTTGTCTTTTTTTTTAAGGAACTAGAGCCATAAACATACTTTTATAAATCAGTGTATATCACTGGCTTCAATGGAGGTCTGCAGATTTAAACCTTAAAAGTACACATAGTCTTTATAGAAAACTGGGGATTGGGTTATTGATTTACACTGATGAATCCATAGAATCATGGGATTGGAAGTGAACGCAAGGGTGCTCTGGCCCAATCCTCTGCAGGAATGCTACTCCTAAACCATTCCTGACCAATGCTTCTCCAGCCCATACTCATGATGGCGGGTGGGAAGTTTAATTTTTTTGGAAGCACAGAATATGGAAAAAGTTCCACTATACACTGTCATTCTAACTATGTACAAAGATGGCAATCTTTGATATATTGGTAGGAGTTTAGTCTTGAAATATCTGAAATGTCAAAATTACCTGCTCTGTCTTCACGTGGGTGGAAAGCTGAGTGTAAATCCGTCTTGCTATTTTTTTTATTTTCTAGCTACTGCGTTTTGTGTTTTTCCAGTTAGTTGGTTATGTGATTTTTGGAGAGAATCTACTTACTAGCTAGTCATGTTGCAGTGTTTCTGAATATTTGGGTGTTATGAATGTTTTTCATAGCATCGTCAGAATATTAAAATATTTTAAAATTATATAAAATCCAGTAATTATGAACAGAGAAGGTTTGAGTTGGATTGTTTGTGTTCTTGCCAGTAAAGCAACTGGCCAAGAACATTTTGCTCCAGCCATCCTTTGCTTTTCCTGCTTCCATCAAGCCAGATAAGTACTCCATCCATAACGAACATTCAGCTTCCACCATTTCCATGCTTTTGGACTCTTAGAGCCAAATTTGCATTCCAGCCAGCAAGACCAAGGAGGTCTTAGATTTTACATAGTCTTGATATTAGGAAAAGAAGCCAAGTCTACACTTCAGATTTATTTAAACTCTTCTGCTAAAACTGAAATGTTGATACTGATCATTAAGATGGAAGGAACCCAATTGGGGTATAGATGTTCTTCATTTTCTTTTAGGAAATCACTACTCATTTCTTGCCTTTTACCTTTAAAAACAACTGACGTTGCTTTTATTGTAACTTAGGTTTAACTGTTATCTAACATACTGTGAACATAATTCAATTAAAAATATTATCTTGAAGGCTGTTGATTTCCAAATAGGCTCTCTCTCACTTCAAAAAGAGACTTTGTATTAAGAGACTACAAAAGAGACTTTGTATTAAAATGTATCCCCAGTTTGGAGGTGTTTCAAACCAGAGCTGCCATTTTAGAGGCAGTCTTCATACTCACATCAATTGGAATATCTCCATTTAAGCTAACAGAACTATTCAAGCTAAATAAACCTCCCAAATGCTTCACTGAAACAAGGCTGACAAGATTCTTTGGGTAAACGTAATATCTTTTATTAGACCAACTAAATCGTTGTAAAAATTATTCTTCACAAGCTTTTGGGCACAAACACCCTTCTTCAGGCATAGGAAGAGCTTGCTGGTGTGTTGTGTTTTTCTGGATGGAATAAAAGCCAACATGCAAAATGCAGGGCTGTGAAGATTCAAATGCGTGGCAGTGAGGATCAGAAGCCATGGGAGACAATAGGTGTGAGAAAGGTAGTTGTGGGGAGGAAGGCAGGAATGTTGACCCGGTGATAAAATGTAGAAAGTTTACCTGGGGTTATCGGATGGCAGGCAGTTTACTGGAACAATGCCTTAAAGGCTTGATTCCTGTATCCACCTCCTACCAGCTCTACTCTTTGGGCTACTGTAGAAGAGGAACAGGCTCTCCCCAGATCCCTTGCTGCACGGCTCCTTTAGCAAAGTTGGCATTGCATTCTGGGATTTCTGAGATTCTTCTAAGCGGGGACAGAAGCTAATGGGAAGAGATGAACTAACTAGAATCTGACCGTTAGTACTGTTTTCTGGGAGACTTATTAGTAATTGAATCTGTGTGCCTTGGTACACGTTAATTTTGGGTGGCTCCTAGAGTTCTTAATACCTGGATTGTCTGCACATTTCCACCTGAAACTACTTATAAGTACTCATTAGGCAGTGCAAAGTTATTCCATTTCAGGGCAGGATTCTTTCTGATCTGTAGTACCCAGCTCATGTTACATTAAGGTATATTCACTGTAGGCTACACCTTAGTGTAGACATTTCACCTGCCCCACTCTCCCAGTGGCCTAGATTGCACCCACTGCCGCCCCACCACCCTCCACAGCACTCCAGATCCCCAACCCCTACTTCACTTGAAAAAGTTGGCCTACTTAGCCAGGTTCTGCCACAGCTGCTGCTCTTTGGGCTGGGCTTAGTTTGGAGCAGTCACATGTTAAGCCCAGCAGGACCCAGGAGGACCCTGTAAGGTAAGAATCCCCTCCTCCCATTCAGGGCTTCCCCTCCACCCCCTACCCAAAGAAGAGCACTGGCCTGGCAGCAGCAGCAGTGGGGACCAGGCAGGCAGGTTAACGCTCCCCTGCCTGCATCCCTGCTCCCTGCCCCAGGAGCAGGTGGGGCAGAAGAGCCCTGAGGGTTAGGGGGGGAGCCCTAGGGTTGTATAGTGGGGGCTGGGGGAGCCCTGGAGGGTAGGGGGCAGAGGGGAAGCCCCGACTGCGGGGGGCATGGATTTTTACCTTCCAGGGTCCTCCTGGATCCTGCTGGGCTTAACATGTGACTGCTCCAAACTGAAGCTAGCATTAACACTGATCAACATTTGTGTGGCTTACAGTGTAACGTGTAACAAAGCCCTATGAGTGAAATAGAGCCTGAGTATGCTTTCATGTTATTTTAGCACACTGAAATATTCCAGTAAGTGACCTGAATTGCAATTTAGAAATGCACTGAGTCAACAAAATATATACTACAATTTGTGCCATTTGAGGGTACTGGCATTCTATGAAAGAATTTGTGTCTTGTAGAGTAGATGATGGTTCTGGCTGAGGGTGCTTTTTTTTAAATGTTATAGTCAAATCCATTGCTGCCAGCTCTGAGGCACTGATGCCAATCGTAACACCATGGCAATATACTTGAAATTTAAATTAACAAGAAGTGCTGCAAGATATCCTGAGGCTTTAGCACTTCCCAAACCAGATTTGGAAATGGTCATATATTCAGTATGTGCATTTTAATGGATGTAATTGGAGTTCTCTTCAACTCCTACAGTGAGGATATGCATTAAAAAAGAAGTTTATAATAGGCTACCATAATTTATGTGCCTATGGTTATTAACTAAATAACTAATGTAAATCATGTATTAGGAAGGAAGCACATTAGCTTTGAGTATGCAAGTGGATGATGCTGTCTTCTAGTAGATTGCGCACACAGGGCACTTCTACACGTGCCCCTGACTGCGCAGTTGGTACTGAGCAGTTATTGAGCACTTACTTTAGCAAGTACTACCTGACTGTGCAGTACCCACCGGTACTGTATAGTCCTGGTGGCACAGAGGTCATTTTGACCCTACTGCGCAGTAGCAGCAGTGACATGGTTAGTGCCTGCGACACTATGGCATCACAGTGATGAGCTACCTGACTGTAGCTCATCACTATAGCAACATTTGCATCTCGTGTAGACTTTCCCACAGAAGATAAAGAATCTATTGCTATTCTCAGTGGAGAGAAACCTCCTTTAGCTCAAGTAATATAAGTGTTATTGCAAGAAAGCAATTCTAGTCTCAGTGTCTAAAATAGAGATGTGTGATTTATGCACTGCAGTAATAGAAACTTGATAGATCGTGACATTGATAGACTTGAAAGGAAAAAGGTAATTTAGAACAAAAGCACAAAGATTGTAGACACAAGTAACTAGACAAGAGCTACGTTTCCACCCCCACTGATTCTTTTCTGGTATGACATTACAATCTCCTAGGTAGCTGAAGAGGTGGTTCTGGGCTGCTGGCTGCTTTTGAGGACAAGGTTTCTTGAGGATATTCTCTGTTTACAGGGGCAGCTTTTATATTACTTTTACCTAAGGCCTCTAATCTTCCTGCCCTGCTCAGCGAGCTGCTTGCCAACTCCTGATTCTACTGTACATTTCTCACAACAAGGGCTGTAGCGAGTGTTTGTTTAAAAGAAAAGGTAAGGGCAGAGAAGGGAGGGAGACTTCCACTGGGGGGCCAACAAATGTGGAAAAAGGAGAGAAAATGAAGCAGAGAGTAATATAACACAGAGCAAAATGTTCAGAGAAAGGAGAAGCCACTTTTCAAAGAAAGAAGTGGAGGAACTCAGATAAAGGACAATGCTGAGGAGGGAAAACACTAGACAGAAATGAGGAAATATTTGGAAATGAAGGGGCATAGTGAATCAGGGCCAGACAGCAAAGAGGATAAAAATATGAATGTAAAAGCAAGAAAAGCCCCAGTGTCTGGCTCACATTTTGATTTAATTTACTTTTCTGGTATTTGCCTGGCCAGCCTCAAGTTTTAGCAAAATATTTTCTGGGAAATGAACCTCCTGCCGGTAAAGGCATTATCTTCTTGCAGCACCAGCCTTATGCAGTAATCATGGTTTTCTCTGTTTAAAAATCCCAAATTCTCTGATTAAACCCCCCAAAATCTGTGTTTTTCCACAATTAAAATGAAACACTGCTATATATATAAGTACCAGTTGAACACAATCTTTTATTGATCTATTTACAATTTCAAAGCAATTTGGAAGCCTACTAGTGCCACAATCATTATAATAAAATAAATTCTAAATACGAATATATATTGGCATTTGATTTTGGTTTATTCAGCATGGAAAATCAGAGTTCCCTCTGCCCCCTTTGCTTACAAGGATGTGGGTCCAGCTGTAGCTGTCCTCCATGCTGTTTTGTGGTGCTAAGCAGCCCCTCACTCCCAAACCAAAGCCTCTGCCTACTCCCTACTCACTGCCCACCTGCTGCCCCAAGCTGCCCACCCTAGTTTAAATCATGGCACAGCTCCTAGCGGGGCAGTTCCTTTAACCTTGGAGTTTCCCCCACATGCCCTGCTGTCACTGATTGGTGGAGGGGCTTACTCCTAGAGGCAAAAATTGTGGTTTTAAATATACCACAGTTTTTCCTTCCACCATTGGATGGGAGGCAAAAAACACAGTATATTTAAAATTTTGTTTTTCGCCTCCCAGCTATCAAGAGCAAACAGCATGTAGCCAGACTAACAGGCCCCTCTGACAGTCAGCAGCAAGGGGTACACCGGAGCAACTCCAAGATTAAAGGAGTCCCTGCACTGGGAGCAGTGCCATGATTTAAACCAGGTCCTACAGGCTGTGGGTAAGTCTATGGGACAGGGAGCAGGTGGTGAGGGTTGAAGGGCCATGGCTTGGAGACTGTCCCTGCATGAATGGGGCCAGAGCCTGAGCTCTGGTTAGCCCAAACTGGCCCTGTACCATTGGGGCTGGGGGGGAGGGGCAATGGCACAGGGGCAGTCTGGGCCACAATTTAAATGAAGCCCTAGGGCAATGCTTAGGGTGGCACAGTAGGGGGGCACAACTTTATATAAAATAAAATATGCAGGCAGACACTGCCCCTGCCCGCGCTGCTGCCAGGCACTGGCTGTAGCTGGGCTGCAGCCTCATGCCCTCTACCTTCTAGCAGCCCTGAACACCCTGTACTATCTCCTTGAACTTCCTAAGAGCCCCTGGCTGCCCTAGCAGCCCCCAGAAGTCCTCTAACAGCCCCTGCTACTTGACCCTTGGCAGGAGGGCAGCAGGGTGGGGAGCTCCAAGCCCTGCAGCAGGCAGCCTGCATCCTTCTGTAACCCATCCCTGCCATGTGCTCTGCTCAGCTCTGCTCCAGCCATGCTGCTCATGGGTGTATGCCTGGAGCGAGTGGGCAGGGAGGCAGGCTCTGTTCTCCTGCCTCTGCTCCAGCCATAGTAGCTGCCGCCTCCCATGCTCAGCAGCCAGACGCTGGCTCTAGCCAGGTTGCAGCCCTGTCCCCCACACTCTGCTATCTGCAGAAATCTGGGGACAGGGCGGTACATGCCCCCTCATGCTCCCTTGATGTGTTGCCAGTGGACTTACCTGCATGGAGCTACTCCCACCACCCTATCTAGCTGTATTGTCAGCCAGGTGTGCGTGTGCACGCACATGTACATGGTGCCTCCTGCTCTGCAGACTCCAGCTGCTCTTGTGCTGGTCTCCCCCGTCCCAAGCAGCTCCTTGCAGGGTGAAACTCTTCCAGCCTGCAAGGGGAAACCCACAGTTTCCCACTTCAAAGGAGAAAATCTGTGATTTTCTCCTTTAAAGGGGGAAAATCCACGTTTGTCCACATTTTCTGCACAAAATGGGAAACCCAGCTCCCTGCTTACGGGAGACCTGCATAACAAAATATTTCTTGTGCACTGGATAATACTCTACAAATGCTCTAGGTTCTAGGATCCCACCTGCAGATACCACCTTTGTCCATTTCCATACATTTGTGTTGCTTGCACCTACATGAGGCACTTCTATTTAGGATGGTACCAAGTAAGTTACTGGACCTTAAAAGAAAATCCTTTATATTGTAACATTTATAAAGAATTGTGACCTGCCCTGTGACAGCATTGGTTGGAACATAAAGGGGACAGTAATTTCCACAAGGTTGCATGTCCCATGCCCTATCCTAGTGGATTGTAATTAGGACTGTGTGAAGCTTTGGTCCTTGATTCAATTCAGCAGATATTTGGCCTGATTTGGTGGCCAAATCTCTGAATCCAAATCAAAACAGAGGACCCTTTAATTTCTCTGAATCGATTTGGACAGTTTCAGTGATTCGGACATAAATACAGCTTTAAATGTGTTTTTCTCTAGATAGCAGGGGCTCTGAATGCTGTGGTGCTGGAGCAGATGCAGCATCCCACAGAGGCATGCCTCCCCAGTGTGCTTGGCAGCAGACCTGGAAGTGGACTAGAACACAGGTCCACCAGGGAGTGTGCTGCCCCCCCCCCAGATCAGTAACTGGTGCCTCCTGGGTCTGGGGGGATACCCGGGGTCTCCCTGCAGCCAATTGCCGGGCCAGGGGAGTGTGTGTGGGGGGCACACCCCAGCACATGCCTCTGGCAGAACCGGAAGTGGACTGGAAGTAGTTCTGATCCACATACAGGTTCACTGCCAAGCACACTAGAGAGCACCCCATGCTGCTGTTGGATGCTCCATCTGCCCCAGCAGCACAGCAGTCACGAGCCATGCTATTACCTCAAGGTATGCAGGAAAAACTTTTAAAGCTGTGCCTGTGTCTGAATTGCTGATTCACCAAATCAGCATTGGATCGTCAGATTCGGATTTGGCCAAATCGAATCGGGGACAGTGTTCTGAATCAACAGATCAAATCACTGGCTCTGATTTGGGCTGAATCCAAATTGAATAGGGTCCGTTTCGCACACCTCTGATCATAATGGAATGAGTTGAAGCTTGTCTCTGTCACAGTCTTCAATACCTTGAGTCGAGTAGCTGAGTTGGTTCAGAGTAGGCATGTCTACACATGTAGGCATGCTAGGGTGATGTTGTTACTGCACGGTGATTTAGTACTTCTTTTTGGAAATACTAAATCACGGTGCAGTAACAGCCCATGCTGTACTGTATGTGTGGCACATGGTTATTTTTAGCAGCTAATTCGCTGTAGAGGTGTTGCTATGGTGATGTAGCTGCTGGTCACATGCAGATGCCTGCAGATGCTATGTCACCAGAGCACATTGCTACGCCAACATAGTGTCACATGTAGATGTGCCCAGTGAAAAGTACTCAGCCAAAAGAGCAAATTACTTTCCCTCTACAAACTGCATCAGCAACCTGTGGCCTGTGAAGCCATTGGATCTGAACCATGGAGCTGGGACTTCGGTGCTGATTAGCCATACAGAGAAGTGGCAGTGGCTTTAGGTCCTGGTCGTCTTTGGATGCAAGCTGGGTCATGTCATTCCCACTCTCTGCTCTAGAAGAAGAGTGAAAATCAGGGATGGAACTGTGACTGACTCTTCCTACTATGCTTGTAGCTCCCTATACCCTACCCTTTGCATAGTGTAGATTGTAATTGGTTAGGTATCCTCAGAAATAATTAGACATGAAGCATTTTTTAAAAACTGATTTTATTCATTAGTGCAAGGAATAATACATAACACACTTACTTATTATCAAAGTTGATAGGCTAGATCCAACTCCACCTCTAAATGGCATTGCCATAGTTTTTAGGTATTTA
The DNA here is from genome assembly GCA_030014935.1 of Caiman crocodilus. Taxonomy (NCBI): domain Eukaryota; kingdom Metazoa; phylum Chordata; order Crocodylia; family Alligatoridae; genus Caiman; species Caiman crocodilus. Next base: position 36,923,430 of record JAGPOW010000229.1, read on the forward strand.
AATCATTAAATGTGATCCTGCTTGACCCTGCATGGACCAGAATTCTGCTAAGATGTCTACACAGCCCATTTCACCAGGCTATAGATCCAACCCCCCTTGCTCAATTTTCTTCTTGCCCCATAAATCTTGAACTCCTGGCTGTCCAGTAGGACAGCCTCAACAGGCCAGGTAGTGGATAATCCAAGCCCTGCCTAGTAGTGGGTTGGTGGTTTAGGCATTATCCTGGGAAATGGGAGATGTGGATTCATCTACACCTGTATGGTCACCTCCCAACTTCAGCAATGTTCTGCATGGCCGTCGACCACTGAAAATGGCAGGATTAAGATTCAACATTTCTTGATTCCTATTATTACTGTGATTTACATCATATGCCAAATTTATGACCAGGGTAATTCAGGGAAAATTTATTTGAAATGTATCTATTTATTAATGGTGGGTCTCAAAGTAACTACAGTTCATTAATTGTTTAGACTTTTCATGGGGGTTATGTAGCAAATGACCTGTGGGGTTAGGGTTACATTTGTAGAGTGGGATCTTTGTATCATTCTTGTGCACAGAAACCAAGAAATTCACATTATGGTAACCTATTTTATAGACAGAGCTGAAAAGCACTAATAACTGCATTCAGGCACACAGAACAATGGGTGGCTTCTTTTGTTCATTCCACATAATCCTGTTGGAATCTAATATTATAAACACTACCATGTATCTCTATCAAATACTTCCCTGTTTTGCTTCTTTGGTGCAAGACCACCTGGCCAACTTGGCTGTGGATTTGAATAGGACTAACTGAGGGAACTGAAGAAAAGTATGTTAAAACTAAGTGTTGATCCAGTAAAACAGCAGTTAGAGTGTAAGTTTCAGTTCCCAATGCTGCACTGGTCGCCGTCTGAGGCCTTTCTTGTCTCCTCTCTGTTTATTATACCTTTCAGTAGCACATCAAAGATGTAAATCCAAACTAATTACTGGTTTGACAGTTTACTAGATCAGGGTTGTCAACCTGCGGCATACCTGCCACAAGTGGCACAGGCAGCATCTGTATGTGGCACATGACAGATTGGGGAGGCAGCAAAGCAGCAGAGAAGAAAAGAAACAGAAAGCAGAGCAAAAGATTGGGCAAGGAACACAAAGCAGGGAGCAGAAGGTAGAGCACAGATAAGGCAAAGGGATCGGGTCAGAATGGCACTCTGGGAAGGGGAAGGGCTAATATGTGGCATGCCTGCCAAAAAAGTTGGCTCCCACTGTACTACAGTAAAAGCTGTGTTAACTGGCATTCTGCTATCCAGAATACTCTATCAACTGGAATTTCCAGCCAGCTGAGGGCCACAGCTTTGAGACTCAACAGATGTCAAACTGATGATACAGTACTTCAAAGAGTTATGGTTTATATAAGCAATCTAACATTATTCAGTCCTTGTCATGCATTTTTTATGAAAATGTGAATTGATTTGTATTATATAGACATTAAATATAGGAGTTAAGCACCCGGCTCCTACTGAATTAGTTGGGAAGTCTCTGTCTTTCAGAATCCTGAAATTCCCCCAACCTTAGTGTTAAAGGGGATTTTGTTCTACCCATTCTGTTGTTCACACATTAAGCCAAGAATAAAAATCGTGGGTCAATCATATGTAATTCAATGTATCCAATTTATAAACAAAATAATTTACATGTGAAAAGCAACCAGCTGACAGAAATAAATGGCCAACAAAAATGGCTGGGGGAATCAAATTCTCAAACAGTTGCAACTCATACTAGAAGAAGACCCAGTTCTTAAAGAGATATTCCCAGAATCACCCATCCTAGCTTTTAAACAAGCACTGAACCTTGTAAATCTCATCACCAGAAGCAAACTTCTTATGGTCCAAAGCGCACCAAGTGGATCCAGACCATGCCAGCACAAGGAATGTAAAACCTGCCAACACATCTCCACCATCCCCACAATTACTACCCCCACAGCAGAACCATCAATGTTCCTGGATGTTACACCTGTACCTCCAGAAATGTAATATAGCTCATCTAGTGCACCAAATGACTTGATGGAAAATATGCAGGAGAAACCAAACAACAACTGTGTAGCAGAATGAACACACAGCAAAAATCTATCAACGAGAAAAGTACCCAGTTACCGCAAAAGGAATTTACAAAACACCTTTCATAGACAAGCCTACGAACTTTACTTCATAAATCTATTGGATACAAAAAATCATGGATTAAAGATAGACATTGGATTTATGGCATATTATAACCTGCCTGCCATCCGATAACCCCAAGTAACTTCTCTACAATTTACCAGCTACATTATATCACCAGGTCAGCATTCCTCCCAATTCCCTCCCTGCACCTACCTCTCTCACAGCTATTGTCTCCCATGGCTTCTGATCCTCACTACCTCATATTTGCATTTTCAGAGACTTGCATTTTGCATATTGGCTTCTGTTCCATCCAGGAGAGCACAAAATAACAGCAGGCTGTCCCAATGCCTGAAGAAGGGTGTTTGTGCCTAAAAGCAAGCAAAGAACAATTTTTCCAACTATTTAGTTGGTCTAATAGAAGATATCACATTTACCCAAATAATGTTGTCTGTCCAATGGCAGCTGTCACTGATGTTTTGGCCTCTTTAGATCCTTGAACATTTGTTTTCTCCAGCTCCTCTTTTGGTGGTGTTGTATAGTGGTGAAATGTGACAGTAAACACATACAGCCCCTTGCCACCGTGAGAATAAACAGCCTTCTCCATTATCCATCAGTTTGTAAAAAAAGAACTACACGTGACTGGGAAAATGTTTTTTATGAGGACTTGCCCAAAAAGAGAGGGAAAAAAAAATGAAAAGAATGGAGCAAAACATTAGTTTATACAGTAGATACCTGTATTTCTGCCTGCTGAAACAAAAATGCAGAGGAATTCAAGCATGAATATAGAAATGATTTCTATTCCTAAGATTTTGTTGAAAGAAACTGTAAGTGGAAAGTGCTAATGTGTGAAGCAAATACAGGCTAACATTAAATCTGTGCATGTCCAATTTACCCTTTTTTGGAGGGAAGTATAAATGACAGTTTCAAAATTGCTTGGGTGATTAAACACATTTCCAAGTAATGTATTAATTATTTTAAAACATTCAGCTATTGCGCACAGTTTGCATCTCTAGTTCAAACCTCCTCATTTACTTTCTCAAGACTTGTTTTTGGACATTTAATTCCCACTACCTCCCTCCTTCACCTCTGTGTATCCAGGCTGTTTCCTGACTTGCATACCATATTCTCTAGGAAGATAAAATTCACTTGTATACCAAGCCAGAACAACTGACTTGATGTGAGACATCTCATGGGACTAATTGTAGGAATCAAATTTACTGATCCAAGATCCTATGGGCAAGTAGCAATGCAGTCTCCAATTATTTTAGCTTATTGTTTAGACAGGAGGCTGCTGAGAACATCAGTGCAGAGCCTGCTCTGCAGGTGTTCATCTGTTGAGTACATTGCTCTCCATATCTCACTGTCTCAGTTCCATAGGAAAGTATGGAGGAGAAGGTATGGCAAGATTACTGTTCACCCTGCCTGTTTCCTTTTAGGTGGTTTTCACACTCGGTCAGAAAGTGAGCTGTCACAGGGATGGTTGTTGGAACTGACTTCTGCATGACCTATAAGAGGAATGTCAGAGCTTTCCTTCAGCTCATCCCCATCATGCCCTAAGCAGGGCTATGTGCAAAATTTAGCATCAGGTGCATGCTACATAAAAAACAAAAGCAAAAGCAAGAAACTTTTGGGAAGAGAAGTATGGAAAATACGGAAAATCTCTGTAGATCTTGCTTTCCAGCTCTTTTTAAAGGATCTACAATCCTCCTAAAGTTTGCTCAGTGCCCCTCTCACGATATTCAGGATCTGGAGTCTCAGTTCATTCAGCTTGAATGAACAGAACACTACCGCCTGTCCTACAGGGAACGGAGGGAATAGAGGCCTGGAACACAGTTTTTTCTTGGCTGGATGCCTTTCCACATCATCTAAAATCTTGTTTGTTTAAAGTTTTCATTGGTCTCCAGAGAGTTTTTGAAAAATGACCTTGTCCTATTTTTAAATCAGGAATCCATTGTTTAGTGGTTTAAATAATTGTTTAAACAAAAAGATAATTGAGGCTAACGGCAAAAGCAGTAGTTGCTGAAGTAGTTCATCCAGCTACAACTCTGTCCGGGGCAAACTGTGGGCTAAGCTGAAACTGCTGAATGACCCAGCTCATCATCTGGGGGTTGGCAATTTCCAAAATGATACAATGGCATCCTGGGCTGGTGTATAAATTTGGGGTTAGCTTTATTTTTCACTGCATGGGAAGACGGGGAAGTCTTCTGAGTATTGGGTGCTCTGTCAAGAGCCCAAGCTTTTAGAGTCAAGTGGCATCATGAAAATCTCAGGTTTCATGTAAAAACAAGGTAAGCTTCTACTTTTTATCGGTGCAGAGAAAAGCTGGAAAAGGTAACCAGAATGAACCATAAAGGTTCAGAAATCAAGAAACAAAGGGAAGTCAGAAATTGTTATTTTTGAAAACCTGATTGTAATCTCAACTATTTCATAATTTTCTGAGCCTGTTCTATGGTTATTGAATACTTAGGGTTTGCTGTACTGGATATGGAAAGGCCAGGAAAGAAACAGCAGAAAAAGGTTAAGTGACTTCAATAGAAAAGAGAAAGGTTGAGGTGGGAAGAGAAGTGACTGACACTGAGAAAGCAGGGAATCCTCACAGCTCACAGCTGAAGCCTAGAGCAAAGGCACAAAAATAGTACAAGCAACAGGAGATGGGTGATATTTAGGTTACTTTTCTCCCTGCAGGAGGGCAATCAGGGACCAGAATCATAGTGTCACAGAATCGGTCACACTGGTTGCATATACACATGCACTTTAAAGCAAAGTAGACTAATTAGCTGTGGAGTAAAATGTCACCATCTACAGGTGCAGTGGTATTAGGCTACAGTAAACTAATGTGTGCCAGTTTAAGATAGTACTGTTGGGGACAGTACTATCTTATGCTGAGGTAATTTATTGCAATTAAATTCACGTGTAGATGCTGCCTGTGGGCATAAATTGTACCTGGTCAGCACAGCCAACTGTGGGCCAGAATCCTACCTGACACCTAGCCACATGGCTCTGCACCTTCAGGACCTTCATGCCGGAGCCAGCCCCCCTGCCTCTCGACATCACCACCTGGAGCCTGGTGCTGATCCCCACATACCTTCTGCCAGGCCAGGCCTGCTCCACTCTGTCTCAAATTGCTGCTGTCCCAAGTACATGTGTGGATGCTGCACCTGGGAGTAGTTTACTCTGGCTCAAACTGCTCTGGAGTTTGTTGCGTCACATTAATTACATGTGTAAATGCACCCAGTATGGTTCTTGCTTGGGCTGGGCTGACAGCAAGGTTTATTCAAAAAATGCTACAAAAACATTGACATTTTGAACTGTGGCTTAGGGTATGATCTGTTAGTGGGAGACATGTTCACAAAGGGACTGGCAATCAGTAAAAGGTTTAAAAAATAAAAGGTAAACTTTATTCAAAGAATCTTAGAAAATGTGTGTTAGAAGGGACCTCAGGAGGTCATCTCCAACTCCCTGCTCAAAGCAGGACCATCCCCAACTAGATCATCTCAGCCAAGGCTTTGCCTAATCATGTCTTAAAAAACCACCAAAGATGGTGAGTCCACCACCTCTCTAGGTAACCTGCTTCAGTATTTTATTACCTTTAGCAAGAACAAATAACTTTATTAGAAAAATAACTAACCTAAACTTCCATTGCTGCAACTTGAGCCCATTGCTCCTTGTTCTGTCATCTGCCATCACTGAGAATAGTCTAGCTCCATCCTCCTTGTAACCACCCTTCAGGTAGTTGAAGGCTCCAGTTAAATCCCCCCTCAGTCTTCTGTTCTCCAGGCTAAATAAGCCCAGTTATCTCAGCTTGTCTTCAGAAGTCATGTGCCCCAGTCCTCTAACCATTTTCATTGCCCTTTGCTGTACTCTTTCCAATTTGTTCATATCCTTTCTATACTGTGGGCTCAAAACTGAGTATAGTACTCCAGATGTGGCTTCCCCAGAGGGGAAGAATCACTTCCCTTAATCTTCTGGCAACACTCCTGCTAATGCAGCCCAGTATGCCATTAGCCTTCTGGAAACAATGGCACACTGTTGATTCAAATTCAGCTTATTGTCCATTGTAGCCCCTAGGTCCTTTTCTGCAGAGCTGCACTTAGCCAGTCACTCTCCAGCCTGTACCGATGCATAAGTTTGTTCCATCCTAAGTGCAAGTATGGCAGAGCACTTGCAGGGCCTGGCACGTCAAGGGCTGAGTCAAGCAACCAGCAGGTGCTTGATTGTGGCAGCCATTTTAAAAACACTGGCTGCCTATATAAATACAGCAGTTTGCTGCTGGCAGTAAGGGTAGAAACATTGCCCAGCTGAGCAGCAGCAGGAGCAATCCAATCAGGAGGTAAGGGCAAGAGGTTATGGGGATGGCTAGGAGGCTCTTGGTCTTGGGCGTGACCTAAAACTGCACCCTGCTGGTGATGGGTGGCTTGGAGGGGCTTCTGATAGTGTGGGAGTCCTCAGGAAATGCTAGGCCAGTTATCCACCCCAGTGAAAGGTGGGTCAGGGTACCTTAACCCCTAGATCCCACAACACACTGGGTACAAGGGGCCAGGTACACCTGAGCCAGAAGAGAGTGTAAGATCCAGGTAGGGCCAGGCATGGCTGTGGCTACCTGAGGCTCCACAGGGGAGGGACACCCTGGAGCCCTGAAGGAGGGGGTAGATGCATAATCCCAGAGAGGTGGGAGTAATGAAGGCCTGGAAGTGGTTGAGTAGAGCTGAGGGTCAGTCTGAGGGGGGTGAGGGTACTGAGTAGGGCTGTGAGACAGTCTGAATGGCAGCACCTGGGCGAACC
>JAGPOW010000229.1:36930443-36944771 GCA_030014935.1 Caiman crocodilus
CTGGAGAGCAAGTTAAGAGAAGTGTGGAGCCCCAGAAAGGGGGAGCAGAGGGCTGGGAGCTCGGTGTGTGGGGCCAGGGGCCCAGTGTGTATTTATACAACGCTGCCAGAGCAGGGCCAGGGCAAGCTTGGCCTAGGTCAGGAACTTGGTTGGCTACTACCTGGGTCAGGGTCACAGGAGAGGCCCAAGACACTGTATGTCTGCCATCCAAGGCATGATCCAGATAAAGCCTATGGCTTATGGGAGCTTCTCCAAGAGGGAACAGGGCAGGACAAACTGTCAATGTGCGAGAGACCCTGTGAGAGGGGGTGGGATGCGGGAGGCCCTAGTGAGCAGAGGGTGGAGTGAATGCGTGTGTGAAAGAGGCCTGACAATGGGGGCTAAGCTTGGCCCGACGCTAGGCCAGAAGCATAATGACACCATGGATGCCCTCTATGAGGCATAGGCTGTGGTGTAGGGGGAAGTTCGGAGCCGCAAATAGTGTTTCCTGGCACTATATATATGGGACATATAATGGGCAGTCTCCTGCATTTTGCCACCTGTTTTGAGAACAGCAAAGTCATGGCAGGAAAGCCTGGGCGGACTGACCTATAGGCAGATGGGTGGGCCGACATGAGACCCAGCCTCGAGCTGCCCCCTCTCACAGCAGGATTTGGCACTCAACCTTGTTCAGCCTAATGAGATGTATTTTGGTCTAATCCTCCAACTTGTCAAGATCCCTTAGGATCCTAGCTTTATTTTCCAGCATATCTAGCTTTACTCTCCACACTTGGTGTCACCTGCAGACTTGCTGAGGGTGCACTCTGCTCCATCTTCCAGGTCATTGATGAAAATATTGAACAAAACCAGCCCCAGAATCAACCTCTGGGGCACTCCATTTGATACCGGCTGCCAACTAGACATTGAGCCATTGACTGCTACCCTCTGAGCCCCATGATCCAGCCAGTTTTCTATCCAACTTACAGTCCATTCACCCACTCTAGACTTCAAGGAACAACTGTTGGCTTCAGTGCATTTCCACCAGGGGTAAATTTGGCTAAAACTCTTTAAAAGCATGCACTATTAGGTATTGCTTTCAGAAATGCTTTAATATACATTTTTTCTACCTGGGTTTCCCAGGATGCTTTTCCTGCTTTGCATAGTTCCATCAAGACAGAGCATTTGTAAACCAGGTCGACCTCATTTATTGGTGCTTTCTGTCACAGGAGTCAACGGTCCGAGATCCCTTCCATCCCTAGTGTCTATGAGTCTTGTTCTGTAATCTGTCGCATCTATGGAGATATTGGGCCAAATTCTATCCCCAGCGCAAGCAGTGGGATTTACTCCAGCACAGAATTTGAATTCTAAGGTTCTAGGGGCTTATCTTGATAGGTGTTGACTTTAGAGGGAGCAGTGAGTGCTCAGCATGTCTCAGGATTAGGTCTTGAATTCTTGCTTGCTTTGTGTGCTATAGTTACTCTGAGGGCTTGGCTTTCAGAAGCTGCGAAAGATAAAATAAATTGCCACCAATGCTGCTTGCTTTCTTTCAAACAGAACACATTCTTTTTCAAGTTGAAATACAATTATGGACTCTCCGAATGTTTTATGTAGCCAAACTGAAAATTATGCTTTCCACAAGCTACTTTAAAGCCAGAACTTTTTTTTTTTTTTTTTTTTAAGAAAAAAACCTAATTATAGCAGCAGTGTTCATGAAGGAGGTCTGCCTGCGTCTGCTAGCACATTGTATGATACATTTTGACAGCTGCTTTTTACTGGAAGATGGTCAAGACCATCACAAAAAATGTTTTGGAATGCTTAAAATGAGTTAATACTAAATCTGTAGCTGCAGCATAGCCATCAGAAATTAAATGGATTTCTTTAGTGCTGTACCTATTGCTTGCTTAATAAACTATATGTTATACCACTGACAAGTCAGTGATTAAGATCACATTCATAGTCCTATTTTGGGTTCTACGCTATTTTCACAAGCTTTACTGAATTTGTAAAGGATGAAATTGTACCATTATGGAGAGCATACAAAAACCCTTTGAAAACAGTCGGGCATTTCAGATGTTTCTAATTTTAAACAGTTGGCGTGACAGGTTCATTGCTTTACTTATGGTAAATAGATTGATGGATATATTTTTCTTCATTGTTCTAATTTCCCTATCTTTAATCCTGTCCTCCCTCATAGTAAAGCATGGTCAGCCTGATTTTTTTCTCAAGAAAATTCCTCACTAGGAACAAGTTTAGAGATATGAAGGGGGATTGTAATTCTGCTTTATGCATAGGAAAGTAACAAAGATTAAGAATGTGAGCAAAACAAAAATTGAAGGGCAGAATGGAAAAGTAGGGAAGAAGAAAGGATAGAAAAGCAAAAGGACCAACAGGACCCACTTTTCAGAATGTGACCTTGATTATTTATTTGCACCTGCAGACTGCATTTAAGCACACAAATCAAGGATTTCGACTCAGGCCAGGTACAAACATTACACTTGTTTGGTCTGAGTGATTGAAAACCAGTCTATACCCGTAACAGAACAGAGGCTTGGCGCACACAACTGGTCTACATCCACAACAGAACAGAAGCTCAGCGCACACAGACTGGTTTAAAAATGGCAGAACCTGGTCTACGCTTTGCCTCCCAGCCCCCAGCCCCACCAAGGGTGAATGTGTGTTCTTGTTCTCTACCAATCCAAACCGTGCCACTTACAGGAAACAGTGCAACTTTCATCAGTTCCGCCTTGGACTCTTTTTTTGATGTCTGTACGTAGCCACAAAATGTGTAGCTCTGCTTCCATAGTATCTGGCTATATGTGCAAATGTCCAGTTTATAAAGGAAAATCCCTTCAGTTCATCCCTTCATCCTCCCATTCCCCTTAAATTCTTTCTCCTTCCTCCCCTGCCCACATCTCCAACCACCTGTCACTTATCAACTCCCTATCTTCTGTGTCATCTTCCTCACTCATAAAACACTACATTGCACATAATGAACACTAGGTGTGTGTGTCCATATAAGGAGTTAGATTAATTACTGAATTGTGCTCACGCCTTCGCTTATTATGTGTTGACTTCCCTGATTAGCCCACGCTTGGATTCCTAATGCACACAGTGCTTCTTAAAATTTTATTTTCTACACTTAGCACAATACAATGCAAAATACAAAAGAGTATAGACGTGTTCCCTTCTCAGAGGAGAACATTATTTGACCTACACACAACAAAATGTACTGAGAGCACCAAAATATGTTTCTGATTAGAGTGTCATTTTACGTCGTCTTTAATTATGTGTGGTGGCCATGGGTTAGTATTTGCAGGATTCCTGGAAAAAAGGAGCTGTTTGCAGAGACATTTCATTGACTTTTTACAATTTTTTTTCTAGTGAAGAGTACTAATGAAATTTTAAATGGATAGAAGCATATGTGAAGGACATTATAAGTACAAGCCTTAATAGCAGAAGAGCTCAGTTCAGGTTACATTTTGAACATCGCCCAATGTACAAATGTTTAATATATAAATACTGTTAGGTACAGTTGCTTACTTAGGTTACCAGTTTGGTTTTGACTTGCTGTAACATCAATCTCAGAGATAACATTTTCCACTGTAATGATCTTGACACTGATTTTACAATTTTGTTTTGGTCTATTACAAAACTGTACTTCAGTCCTTCATCAGGTAGTTAGACCTGTGCTCTGCTTTTAGCCCCTTTGCACTTAAATTAGATTCCCATTTGCAATCTTCATATGGAAATTATGGAAATGTTTTCATTATGACCCCAAGCACAATAACACAGTTCAGCTAAGGGAAGTCACGCAAAGAAAAGGAAAATACCAAACTTTCAACTGTCTTAAAGATGGATTCCAGCTCCATTTAACTTGCATATTACTCATTTCCACAGAATCTTAAAACCAAAAAAACGGGTTTAGCATGCTCATGCAGCACTAAATCGTGACTTGGATTGCAGACCATGCAGGTGGTTATGGGGCAGCAAGAACCACTTTTCTGATGTCTTGTACAGATTAACCAGAGGTGTTCTTTAGGCACATACAAAGAGTTTTAGGGTTCCTTGCCAGCTTGCTTTCTCCCTGGAGAAAGCGGGTAGGAGACAGGAAAAGGTGAAGACTTTGTTATACACCTGCCTTGCTGGCTGGCATCATGAAGCCAATTTGGGAGGTATTCTAATTTGTTAATGGTATGAGGCTACAATGATGGAGGTGTTTAAGTGTGAAATGCAGGCAATTCACATTTAAGCTTTCAACACTAGGTACAATTCTCTTCCTGCATCTTTGCTCACCTTTCGCCTACATCTGGAGACTTTATCCTGTTGCCAAACAAAACTAAAGTCTACTCTTTAGAGTCTATGAATTCTAACTTTGGTTCTACTGCCATTATTTATTTGATGATGTAACCTGCACACACCCTTCTAACCTGCTGCATGACAGATTTCTTTTATGTATCCAGCCTTATGTCAAGTTAGATTAAGAACAAGCCCTCGTGTCCTTGCAATCTGAGCTCACTGCATATGTCAGGACATAGTGGGTATCTGATTGTTGAGGGGCAATTGCCTAATAGTGACAAATCAAGTGCACACACAGAGGAAACAGAAGTGTGTTACTGGATAAGTGACTTGAATGAGTGATGCGGGACAGAAAGATACAATCATTGGTAGTTGTACTGCCTAGGGTGCAAAGAGGCTGCTAAGAAGAGAGCCTGCACACACATTATTTGCCCTGTCTTCTTCTTGGGGGAAAAAGTCAGGTATAAGTCTGTTAATTTCCATGTCCTAGCATTAAAAAGTGAGGTGGTTCATCCTTCTCACACTTTCCAGAAAATACTCTTCTGCTTGGAAACTAACTGTAGAAATTTTTGGTCCAAACTGAGTGCTGTCACATGCCACTTCAAGGACTCTTTCCACATGTCATTTGCAGATTGTTTGAGATTATGAATACTGTTCAGGGATCAGCAGCGTATAGCCCAGGGGTCAAATCTGGCCTACAAAGCCATTGGATCCGATGTGCAGAACTTCCCACCTAGCTGCTGCCTTTACTGCCACTTCTCCCTGCCACCTCACCAGGTGGCACAAGCAAAGCCCCCTCCCTGCCCCCTTGCATTTCTGTCAGGCTCTGTGTGATGGTAAAAGTGGTCCTTGCCTTCCCAGCTCCTTTTCCCCTCCAAGATGACCTAAAATATGCTGACACCTGGTCCTCAGTTGGTAGTACCCTAACTCATGAAATGCAGTCATGTTAAACTAGCTTTCTTTAAACAGGGGGTTGTGTACTGCAGCTAACATCTAGATCAGTGATTCTCAGCCAAGGTGTCAGGGCACCCTAGGGTGCTACAAGATCCTTTGAAGGGTGCTGTAAGGGATAAGATGCGATAAGCCAAGTGTGAAAAAGGAGAAAGTGTATAAGCACAAGTTTAGGCTCATCCCTACCTGGCAGCGCTCCTGCCCCCACTGCCTAGCCCCTCTGCAAGATTAATTAGTATTTCAAATAGGGTGCCACTCAATTCACAAAGTTTGGAGGAGGGCCTTTAGTGTAATGGGGGTTGCACTGAGTGTGATAAGGGGTCCTTGAGTCTAAAATGGTGGAGAGCAGCTGTTGTAAAAAGTACGTGAGAGGAAGGAATGGGAAAGCGAAAGACAGGAAATGAGACATATAAATGGAGGAAAAGGAAGAAAAAGAACAGAGCTCTGTAATAATGCTTAGGTTGTGAGAGAGGTTGCACTGTGATTACAGTTGCTTCAAGTGTTACTTTTTATTACGTGTAACAAAATCAGAGGCATAATGAAGTAACTGGGCACCTCAAGCAGCTGCCACATACAGAGGCAGTGGCAACTTGTGATTGCCACCGCACTGCTAGTACAATAGTACACCTAAAGTGGCAGCCATTTTTTTTCTGCCCATCCCACTACCTTCTCCTCCGCTTCCGCCAACCCTAAGTTGGTTCCCAAGGCAGCTGTCCCAGCTGCCCTGCTCCAGTTATGGCACTGCCTAGAATCATCTGGTTGTAGAACAGTAAAACTTGATAAAGAGTATTAATCAAAAACCTTGAAAAACACTGTTGAAGACAATACAATGGGGAATAAAGAGCAAAAGTGGATTGCCTCAAAAGAACAAGGAACAAAATAACCTTTCTGGGGTCATGTGATGGATGCTGGTCAGTAAGTTACCTGATAAGGAGGCTGGGAAGTTATAGAAGAGAAAGAGCTGAGCTTTCTGCAAATGTTTGGGCATCTTCTGCAGGTCACGCTAAAAGGAATTTGCCTGTACTAGGAGCCTCACTGAGTGCAGACAGCCCTAAGGAAAGGACACGAAGCACTGCATTTGTTGCTTTCTAACCTAAAGATCTGTAATCATTTGCACTTTTTGTTAAATGAAATAATAGGCTTGCCAGAAACTCCATGCAAAATCTGTTCTGTGTCTGTATCTGTAAATCTGTTTGCTCCTGTTTATTATGACTCCTAGAGAGTTAAAATGCAAACAGAAAGTTCACACATCAGTGATTCTGGGAAGGGCTGTGTTCATGCTAGGGTGGGAATCTTGACGGGCCAGGATTAAACCGTGCAACAAGCAGCTAAGCTTGGTAGTTGGGCTTGTTGGGAGCAGGTGCTGGACAAGGTACTAAACTTTGGGAGCATCTACATGTACATTTAAGCATGCTTAAATTTAATGTGCGTTAGGTTAATGTGCATCAAGCAAGTTTTCTCAGGTGTCTACCTGTGCAGAGATTTGGGACTAATTTAAGACCTCCTATGTGCCCCTATAGCCACTGGGGGGAGCTCCAGCCTCTGGACACATGGCTGCCAGCACTTGGGAGCCATCTTAAAAGCACACCCTCCACACTGTGCTCTCTGGGCAGACAATTCCTGTCTCAGAAGAGCAGGATGGCAGAGACACAGGCAGTACGTGCCAGCTCTGCTTCTGCCACAGCTACGCTTCCCAGCCCCTGGCCCTGGCACCCAGGAACCGGGTCCTCTGCTTCTCAGGGCTGCCGCCACTGTCCCACTCGCCCACCACCATTCCCAGTGCCTGGCTGTCAGTCACCTTGTGCCGCCCAGCTCCCCCCACTTGCTCTGGTCACCTGCTGGACTTCTGATACATGGCCTTCCAGGGCCCCTGCCCCCACATGGCTGCTGCCACCAGCCACGGTGACTATGGGCCTGAAGATGCCACTGCCAGGACTGCCGTCTCCCTCCTGTCCCACCAGTCCCACTTCCTCTGGGCCTGCCATGCCAGCTGAGACTGGTAGCGGCATGTTGTGCTGCAGGAATAGACTCATAGACTGTAGAGTTGGAAGGGACCACAAAGGATCATTGTGTCTAACCCCCCTGCCCCTGGCAGGAAAGAAGACGAAGGTCAGATGACCCCAGCCATATGACTGTGATGCCTCCTCTTGAAGACCTCCAAGTTAGGTGATAGTACCACCTCTCTTGGAAGCCCATTTGGAATGGGACAGTGACCAGTGGGTCAACCAGGCTACCTTTGAAAACTTGCTGCGCCAGGTTCAGCCTCACTGGAATGCCAGGACACACAGATGTGCCTGGCCATCCCTGCCAACGCCCACCCGCTCCACTGCCCACAACCCCTCCACCTCCAAGCACCCCTACCCCCAAGCACCACTCCAGGACATGCACATGTTTGCAATGAAAATGTTTATTTCCCTCAACCCCACCATCCACATCCCCCAACACCTCTCCCCTCAACCAACAGAGAAACCTCCCTCCTCCCTCCCCAACACACAGAGCCCCTCCACCACCCTTCCCACCCACCACCAACAAAAAATCTTCTTCCAGACTGCAAAGTATGTATATCAGTCTCAGTCTCTGAGTCCTGGAGAGGGGGCTATGGGGTAGGGGTCCCCAGGGTGCAGAGCCTGGCAGCAGGTGGCCAGCACCCTGGCTGTGGACCATTCCCCCACAGGTATTGGGGTGGGCCATGGTGAATGCCAGGTCCTCCTGTGAGTGGGAAGCAGTGGAGGCCCTCCAAGGCCCAGGTGGGGGCCTGCTGCAGAGCAGCAGGTGGGACCCAGGAGCCCTGTGGAGCTGGGGCCAGGTGTGAAGGGGCACAAGACATGGGCTCCACTGGTCAGTCCTGACTGGCCACCTACTGCTGGAGCAACCTGACATGGCACTGTGCCAGGGTCTGCAGCTGGGCCCAGTGCTCCTGCTGTACCCTGTCCTATGCCTCCTCCCAGACAGTCTCCCAAGTAATATCCTCTGCCCACCAGGGCTCTCCTGTGCCTCCTATGCCTGCTCTTATGCCTGTTCTTGTGCCAACTAGTTCTCCACCAACATTGCTAGCTGCTAGGGCAGGAGAGTCCAGTTCCTGGTGCACTGCTGGTGCAGCCAAGACATCCAGATGGGTCCAGTGGTGAGTAGTGGCTACCCTGAGGCAGCATTCCTGTAGGGCACTGCAGCTTCTCCCCCATATCTAGATGTTGGCCCTACAGAGGCAAGATATAGAAGCCTTTTGTGAAAGTTTGCAACATTTCAGAGATAAGGTGCTCTGCACCGGGGCCCTGTGCTTTCTGGCCTCTGATCAGAGGTTGGCTATGTGCTGGTGCCCAGGGACCATGGTAAGTTATCTGAGGAGGGCTGGACCTAGGCAGCTGCCAGCTAAGCCCTCTGACCCCGCTTGCTCCCATGGGGCCAGCAGCCCGCTGGGTTCTAACCACAGACAGCCTGCTTCCCCAGCTCATTTTCCAGGGTGGGCCAGGTCAGGCTGCTGGCAACACTTACTGCCACAGCTCCAAACCTCAGCACCGCCCCTCCCCCCCTCCACAGGACTGCTGCACTGCTGCCCAGCCAATGGTGCCAAGGCTCAAGCCACGTGGGGCTCCCTGACAACTGGGATGAGAGGCTGGCCATGCCCTCTCCCTCCCCATAGAAGGCCTCTCAAGGGAGGCTCCCCAGGGACAGGTTCCCCATGCTACCACTGTGCCCCAAGTGTGCCCCTGCTGCATGTGTCCTGGGCAGTGCACAATGAGCTGTTTGTGCAGATGGAGGGATGGAGCCATTATGGAGGTACTGATGATCCTTCTGGTGTCCCAGACACACCTGTGCTGCTGATTCAGGACCCTGAGCTAGGACAGTGCAGGGAGCTGTCCTTCAATCTTCACTGCTGACTGGAGGGCTACCTGTGGCAGTGCTACCTGTCTCTGCATCCCACTTCTGAGGAGGACATTGATGTCTTCCTTGGCATGTGAGAGGCCCATGTCCACCCAGCTATGGGGACATAGGCAACTCAATAAAGTTTTGAGCTGTGTTCTACCTGTAAGGAGGAACCTGGGGCCAGAGGAGTTTGAGCAGGCCATGCAGGAAGCAAAGGCCAGGACCAGGGGCAGGCACAAGGACTGGAAGGGCCCTTAACCAGTGCAGGACTTACAATGTGTCCAAGGCTGGAGGCTCAGTGTAGGGCTCCCCATCAATGGCTGCATCTCAGGTCCTTGGTCTGCAGTGTGTGATGGGCTGGCGCTCAGCCAGAGACCTCCACAAGGAGGAACTGGTAGTGCTTGTGACTTGCAGTGACATGGCTAGTTCCTCCTCATAGCAGGGTATGGAGCTGGGCTGAGGACAAAGCAGCCACTGGGTAGGCTCCCTGATGCAGCAGCTGGGGAGGAGGGTGGGACAGGGTGCTGAAGACCCTAGGTCCCCTCCAGTGACATGTCACCAGAGGTGTCAAGGCAGGGCATGGGCGAGGGCAGTGCACCCCTGCTGGTGGCATTCATAGGGATGCGGCCTGTCTCCTGAGATGCCAAAATGTGGATCAACTCCCACATGAAGGGCGTGGTCTTTGGGCATGACCAAACTGATAATTGAACTCAGTCACAGCCACTCACTGTGCCAACAAGATCTTGGCCTTCATGTGGCACTGCCACACTGTCTGGGAGCGGCTTTATGCACATATCCTGCCTGGTGTGGCATCATAAACGTGGGCGCTTGAGCTCCTGCCCTGCTAGAATTGCCTCTGCATGTTGACACTGCCCCAGAGCACCACAAGGTCGTGCACCTCCTCCCAGGTTCAGTTGCGGCCTAAGCACTCAGGATGAGTGGGTGTATGTGGGTGGGGCTGGTGCTTGACACGGAAAAAGTGGTGGGGATGATCCCCACATCGGCTCTCTGAGCCCCCGTGTGGCTGTCTCTGCGATGCCAGCCCTGGATGGCTTCCAGCAGCACCCTGGACAGGGGCATGGCCAGGGACTGCACAGCATGCAGCAGAGGCGCTTCACCTACGAAGAGACAAAGCTGGGGGTGAGCAGCAGCAGGGAGCAGGTGCTGGCCCTGCTTCTAGAGAGAGCAAGGTAAGAAGCCCTGGGGGGAAATCTCAGAGCTGGCCAAGGGACTCTGCAGGTGTAGCCTTTTGCAACATTCACCTATGGCCAAGGAGCAGCTCTGGCTAGTGGATAGGATAGGCAGAAGCACCTCAGCCCTGTCCAAGGGGGCATACCAGGCCTACTGGGCTCCTATACAGACCAGAAGTCCTGTCCAAGCTCCTTGTGTGTGTGCTCCAAAGCCCTACAGGGCTGCAGGCTTTTATAGCCTGCAGCTAAATGCTGCCAAAGAGCAGCCCAGCCCTGAGGGAAGAGAGGTGGCTAGCCAGGAGCCCTGGGGCTGGGCTCTGGCCAGTCCACTGTGTTAATGTGCTTTAATGTGTCTACATGTGCATTAATGTGCTTTAACTAATTGCACCTAAATTTGATACCTACTTTTGCAGGTATAATTAGGTGTGATTAGCCTAAAATTGCCATTTTTAAGGGTGTGCATGTGTTGAGCCTTAAGTCAGGCTAATGTGCATTAAATGCACACATGTGGCTGTGCCCTTTAAGAGCAAGCCTCAGGGCCCCAGGATTGAAGAATTTTGTCTAAATTCTGTTTGGACTCCAGAAGCTTAAACAATAAACAATTGGGTGAGCAATTTAACAACTGGCAAACAGGATGTGCTTCATCCAATACACATATAGCTGACGGTAGTAAAAAAGTAGGACTTACAGTCAGAAAACTAGTCATGACTTTAAGAATGTAGCTGTTGCTTATAGACCTGCTAGCATAGGCATATTTGTAATTGCACTACATTCAAATATATTTTAAACCTGGGTCATTTATCTACAGTTTTGTATGCCAAACTAAATTCTATGTAAAGCTACCTGACCTCCGAGATTTGTTCCCCACACTTAAAGGGGATGATGATTTAATCATGGAAGTGCAGTATTACCAATTTCTTCAATTGATTTTACAAGATATTTTCTTGTAACTGTAGAAAACATAGTCTTGCTATTCTCTTATAACCTATGCCTGTATTTCTTTCTCTTTTTGATTATAAAATGGATTTCAACTGAAGATCTAAGTGCAGTGTTTCTGTGTGAGTAAGGCTGCTCTAAATGTTGTCCCTGTAACAGGAGATCTGATGCTCAAGGACAGCCTAACTCTTTCAATTTCTCTGGAAATTTTATCTTGAAAAACTCATGCACGGTTAATACAGTTAGTTAAAAGGAAATCCCCAGGCTTTTATTTGAACTGTGCGTAACGTTTCCTGTGGACCCGTACTTAAGTGCACTCAGGTACACAAGTAAATTCTTGATCAAGAGCCACACTTGACTTGACTTCAAAGTAAAAAACAAGGGAAATGAAGAAATCATTTGAACAAAATTTGAACAAAATACTTTGGACAAAATACAGGACCCTGGCTGGCTATTATGCTACCTATTTCTAAGAGCAAGATCTTTTACGCAAACAGAAATATGGACATTTTTTATCGATATGCCTAGCAGTCACTGGTGCTGTTAGGCTTGCATTAAAACAGGGGTTTAAAATGGAGATTCCTGGGTGTGTCTACACATGCAGTTAATGTGAAGCAATAAGCTGTGGAGCAGTTTGAACTGGAATAAACTACTCCTGGGTGCAGCATCAACTTGTGTGCCTGGGACAGCAGCAATTTGAGCCAGGGCAGAGCAGACCCAGGCTGGTAGGAGATACAAGAGGTCAGCCCTAGGCTCCCGGTGGTTGCTTTAAGTAGCAGAGTGGCTGGCTGGGGCACAAAGGTACTGAAAGTGCCTAGGCGACAAGCAGGAGTCTGGCCCCTGGCTGGCTGGGCTGACCAGGTGCAATTTTTGCCTGTGGTCAGTATCTACATATATGTTTAATTGCAGTAAGTTACCCTGGCATAGGATAGTACTGTCCCCAACAGTACTATCATATTCCAGCATTAATTAGTTTACTGCTGCCTGATGCCATCACACATAATGGTGACTCTTTACTCTGCAGCTAATTAGTCTACTCCACAGTTATGTGCATGTGTAGATGCAGCCCCTGGTATTCTCCAGAAGTAACTGGCCTCTTGGTGTGAAGCTTCACACAACATTAGAAAATTCAGAGGTCACACAGACAGTGCAGTCTTCATTTCTGTGCTCTGTGCCTTCTAGGTTTTGAGGAAAGAATGTTGTTTGTCCTCTCACCTAAATTTTGATAAGGAATTCCTTTACTTTTGGGTCTGGCTGAAATTTGTCCTTAGTAGTCTTACTTTTTGTTGATGACTGTGTCTGATTCTCTGAGCATATTAGGGTATCTGGGCCTTTTAGGGTAGGCCTGCACGTCACCAGGAAGTGTCATGCAAAGATCCATGTTCTGAGCTTTAAGCAACTAACTCAGGCATCAGAAGCAGTTTAGCCACGCTAACAAAGTTCTCTGCCCGGGCGACATCCCCTGCAACTATCCTGCTTCTAGTACCTGCAGCACTGCCACAGGCACTAGGCAGCCTGCCCTGCTGCCATATGCTGTTATTTTACAAACCACTGGCATGTGTAATAATGTAGTTTGTATATCCTAGATATTCTTTCTCTCTTACTTCATTTGGTATTCCCTGGTATCCCTTTCCTCCCTCTCTAGGGATGTTTGCATAAAAACAAGGTCCTTTTTCTTAGCAGCTTGTATTTCAGCTGACAATTATTTGCCTAAAGTCATAAATTTCCTATATTCTTCACTTGAAATCATAAGCCATGCCAATCAAGGAACAGATTTTGATTTTAGATGAGCAGCAAAAGCAAAATCAGATTATTGCCAGACAAACAAATTATCTTAGTTTAATAAAGGAAAAAACATTTTGAAAATAAACCATATGTTTGCAAAAGTGGTATAGTCTATAAGCATTTCTGGTGAAACTGATGGTGTTCTAGGGGGTTAGGGCAGTTTTTGTCTGCTGTTTTAAACTACATGCCATACTAAAGTTATTGACTGATGAGCTTTTGCTGATACAAGCAGGGATAACTAAGGAGAGTTACTAGTTGGATTCTGTTGGAAATGCCAGTAGATGGACTGAAAGGCAGACAGACTTTTATCATGCCGGGTTATTGTTCTTCATGTGTTGTATATTGTATAAGGAACAAACACACAAAACAGCTTATAAAGAAAATCACTACATACGTAGTAGCTTTGCTCAATTTGTTTGGAGACTGCAATACAGATAAATTGACCTCTTTGTCAATGACAGGTCATAGAATCATAGAAAAGTGGGGCTGGAAGGGACCACAGGAAGTCATCTAGTCTAACCCCTGGCCTGAGGCACAATCATCCCTCTCCAAATCCTTGTCTAACCAATTATTAAACTATACTGGTAAGCCTGCCACATTCGCTAATCTGGCATCGCTAAAGCAGGAAGACCATGGTGGTTATTGTATTGTTTCTGCAAGGGTTGTCAGAATACTCTTGGGAGATCCAAGGAGTATCTTTCTACTGAAGTGGTTGCACTTCAGTCACAGATTTCTCCAAGAATGGATTTGTACACCACTGCTCCACCCTGGGTAGTCAGCAGGGTTTGAACCTGGGGTCCTCAGCACCAACTGGACGTGAAGGAGCAACTCCATTTTCTGATAGCAATAGTAGACCGAACCAGCTCCCACAGGGGGATCAGACAGTGAGGCATGCTTTGCCAGCGTACTCGCTTGGCTCAGGGGTTCTGTCAACTGCAGCAGCGTACCTAGGCCAAACTGTGATTGCCTCCAGCCTGTAGTCAGCTACTGTTAACATTGAAATTCCTTTATTTTTCGTTCTGCTCTTGAAAGTAAATGTTATGAACACCTGGCACGTGTGCAACTGTGTCCAATTTTTTTGAGGGGCTCATTAGGTGTGCATCTATTCCTTTGTCTCCTTTCCAAAAGATGTGAGAGAGAATTCCTTACCATGGGTTGGGGAACAGGGGGGAAACAAGGTGAAAGGAGCTGGACACACTAAGCCATTCCCTCCCCTCAGCATTTCAAAGGGAGCTGCTGTGCCGAGGGTGAGAGAAGCATTACAGTGACCTTCCTAACAGTGGGCTGAAGAGGGAGGGGTTAGAGCCTTGCTGTGCAATTCCCAGAT
>JAGPOW010000229.1:36958188-36969345 GCA_030014935.1 Caiman crocodilus
TTCAGCCCAAATCAGAGACAGTGATTCGATTCGTTGAATCAGATCGCTGCCCCTGATTTGATTTGACCAAATCTGAATCTGAAGATTCGATGCCAATTCAGAGAATCAGCAATTCGGAAATAGACACCGTTTTAAAACTGTTTCCTACTTACCTTGAGGTAGCAGGCATAGCTCCTGATCGCTGCAATGCTAGGGTGCATGGAGTGTCCTACAGGATTGCAAGGGGCCCTCCATGTGCTGGCTAGCAAATCCAGAAGTGGACCAGAAGTACTTCTAGTCCACTTCTGGGTCTGCTGAGGAGCATGCTGAGAGCCCCCCTGTTGGCCCCCCAGCTCAGTGATTGGCCACAGGGGGAGCCTGGGTACCTTCCCCAGACTCGGGAGGCACCAGTCACTGAGCCGGGGAGCCCGGGGGGGCGAGGGGGCCCAGTGCACTCCCTGGTGGTCCCAGAAGTAAGCCAGAAGGTGCTCATGGTCCACTTCCAGGTCTGCTGCCAAGTGCACTGGGGAGCCCCCCGTACTTCTGTGGGATGCTCTGTGTCCCCAGCATCACAGCACTCCTGAGCCCCTGCTACCTAAAGGTATGTAGAAATAACATTTAAAGCTGTCTCTACGTCTGAATGTCCGAATCTTTCTGAATCTCTCCAAATCGATTCGTAGGGTTCTGATTCAATTCAGAGAGATTAAAGGGGCCTCTGATTTGATTCAGATTTGGAGATTCAGCCACCAAATCGAGCCGAATCTCTGCCAGATCAAATCAGGGACCGAAGCTTTGGACAGCCCTATTGGACAGTCCACAAATTGTATTGAGAAGGTGCTTTCAGGAGAGTATTTCTTCCAGTTTGAAGTGGTGAGAGGTGGTTCTCACCATTTTGTTAATCTTGCTATCCAAGAGAAAGGAAGCATGCAGGTCTGCCCAAGTGACTGAAACTGTAGGTAGCTCATTGCTACTGTGCAGTAGCATTGGGAAAAAAACATGCAGCGACTGTCCTGCACATGTCAGTTGCTGAGTGCACAGTCATTTGGTACTTGCATAAGCAATAATAATAATAACTATGCAGTCCACCGCACATGTAGGCGTGGCCAATGATTGCTAAGGCCACTGAGAAATCTCATTGGGTGCATCTACATTAGTGCTTTACTGAGGAGCTGACTAATTAGTTCCGCAGTGTAGCATCACTGTCTACACGTGCACCTGTATAAGGGCATAGCAAATTAATGATCTCTGCTGCAGGATAATACCATCTGGGACAAGTACCGTCCTATAGTGGAATAGTTATATGTGCCAAACGCATGTGTAGATGGTGACCGGGGGTGGCTGGGGCACAAGGGTGCTACAGTGTGGGGGATGCCTGCTGGGGTGACCCCCTAGGCTCTCTGCCAGCCAGGAGCTGCTCCATTCCAGCTCAACGTGCTGTGGTCCTGGGCACACATGTAAACGTTGTACCCAGGAGAAATAAACTCCAGCATAAACTGCCCCAGAGTTTATTTCTTTGCACATGTAGAGGCACTCATTGAGATCTGTTTTCTTAATTTAATTACCCAGAGTTGTTTCTCTGAGCCCCAACACATGGGTTTCAGATGGCTGCAGGTGGGTTTTCTTTACTATGCATCAACTAACATCTTTGCAACTAGCATTCTGGGGGCCCAGTCACGTGCATGTTAAAATGAGCTTTTGCCGAACAAAAAACAAAGCTTTGATGCTGTCTCAGAGACTTCTGAAAAGGCAGAGATCAGGGGGCGATGTCATTTGCTGTTATTGCCTGTCAGTTAACCATTATTTTTAACAAGTTTTGAGACCCACTGGATGTGTAAGTCAGATTATTGGTCCAGACCCTAAACTGTGCTTTAAATCTATTTGATGCCCCTTAAATCTATTTTATATTCTTCTGCAGAGGAAAAATAAGAAGCAAACAGTTCAGTAATTTAATATCCATTTTGTATGGCTAAGCAAAACTTCATCTTCTTCTCAAGTCACTGAGTGATGCAGCCACATAGGAAATAAGATTTTAGATTTAAACAGGTGTTTGCTTTTTTCCATTTAATTATGGGATTCTTAAAAAAAGAATTCAAAATCATGCAAATGAATCCTTTACTATTTTTACAGTATTTTTCCCCACTGGAAAACAAATTATATAAACAGACTTCTAAAAAGAAAACCCCTTAGAACTAGGCAGAGGAAGTGTTCCTCCGGTAGAATTTAAAATAAAAAAAGCAGCACACCTGCCTACATCTGGTTTCCCTACTCCACATATCTCACACAGGCCCTGTTGTGTGAAGTTGCTTCCAAGTCAAACAAGTAGCAATTTTTAAGTAGCACCTAAAGAGGAACTAGGGCAGCCCTTGCCAGCAAAACCCCAGACCCTAAAGGTTCCTGCTCTACAGGCTTTATTTTCATTTCCCTGGCCCATTTGCACAGAGTTGTTACTGATGGCCTGGCCTGCCTCCCTGTACACAGTAAACCAATAATAAACAGAGGCCAGCTGACACCGCTAGACACCTGCAGAAAACTTTACAGTGAGTGATTGTTTATCCCAGAGGAAAGAGTTGAACTGAGGCTTGGTGGGTAGGCTTTCCAGTGGCTTGCTGTTCACACACACATGCACATATACACACACACAACCTCTCTGAATTTTACCAAGGGAAGTTCTGGGGCCCTGCAAGGTTGTGTGGCTGACTAGTAGAGAAGAATTATTTTTAAAAAGGGAGGAAGAAAAAAAATGACTATCATATGAAAAAGGCCTCTTTATGCACCTACCTGTTGTCTCTGAAACCCTCTCCTTGATGGAAATCTAATTAATACCATGTTTGGGAAGGCTTTGAGCAGCTTCTTTCACTAACTTTTTAAGGCATGCCTATATTATTCTAGTTTCTCATGGCCCCACTACTTATATATTCATAAATTATATGTTTGCCAGTGCAAATACGTTGCTGCCCTTCTGATGAAGCAGGTGTGTGGATGTAATCTGGAAGAAAAAAAAACCTTAAGAAATATTTGCAGACTTTTGAGAAGTTGGGATTCTTGGAAATAGCAGTGAACTTCTTTTTGTAGATTTTCCTGACTGAAATCTTTTGATAAGTTATTTTACAGTTTATCCATATAATAATTAAGATCTTTTATAACCAGTAGCAGGATGAATAGATATTTATTCTTAAGTGAGTTCAATTGACGGGTGACTTGAATGTCATTCTGTTCTCCTGGTCTATTTACATGAAACCTGGGGAATCACAAGGTGTTGATTACTGTCACCAAATTACTAAACACCATGTGATCAGCTGATTTTCTCTGTTTAAAAACCCCCAAACCCTTGGTTTTCCACAGTTAAAATGAAACACCACTATGCATGTAGGTATCAGTTGAACACAATGTTTTATTGATGTATTTACAGGGTTAAAGCCTGCCAGTGCTTCAGTCATTCTAACAACATACATTCTTAATATGTATATATTTTTGTCTTTGATTTTGTTTTTTCTATCCTGGACAATCAGAGCTCCCCCTACTCCTTTCACTCACCAAGGCACAGGTCCAGCTGCAACTACCTCCCCACCCTGCACCCCGCTGCTTTGTGGTGCTGAGCAGCCCTGATATGCTGCCCATGCCCATGCCATTGCAACTCGCTCCTGAGCCACAACCTCCCCATCCCTGCTGGTGCCCCACACTCCCAGCCCGCAGCCACTTGGCCCTGCCAGTGCCCGTCATTCCCAACACACCGCAGCCCCATTTCTGCTGGTACCACTCACTCCCAACCTGCAGCCCCCCGCCCCCCCGCCCTGCTGGTGCAACTTACTCCTGACCTGCAGGCCCCTGCCCCCACTTCCAGCGGTTCTGGATGTTGCAGCGGGAGCGGACCACAGACCCAGCACTCTGCCCCGCCCCCTGGGGGGGGCAAAGCTGGGCAGAGGCTGTGGGGGGTAAGGGAGAATGTGGGCTCCCCCCTCTGTTGCCCTCCCGCCGGGGGCCCGTGCAGCCCAGCACAACTCCGTGCCACTGCCGCTGCTGCTGCTGGGCAGGCAGGGAGAGCCATGCCATGGCAGTGCAGCTGGCACAGGGCTTCTAGTGGCAGCAGCACAGAGCCTCCTCTCCCTCCCACCCCAGGCCCCGCTCACTGGGCCACGGAGGCCCCTGAGGGGATGGCAGCAGTGCAGCCAGCTCTGAGCCTCACGCCAGGCAGCCTGTGGTCTCCCCTGACCCACACGCAAGTCAAGGCATCTGCCCCCACATTTCCTTCTTCCTGTGAGTGCAAGCAGTCTCAGGAAGTCATCCCCCCCACCCCCCGAAGTAGTCATTTGGCCCCACAGCCACACAGGCCCACCCTCGCCCTGGATACCATGCATTGCCCCCCTAGCCACAACAGCTAACCCTACCCCACTCCCTCCATCACCATGGGGAACTCAATCTGTCCCCCATTCCCACTCTCTCCCACCCATCGACTTACCTGCAGGCAGCTGAGAAAGCTGCTCTGCACGCTGCCTGGCTGTATTCCTTGCCATGTGCGTGTGCACATGCACACACGTGCATGTGGTGTCTCCTGCATCCTGCTCCCCCCAGCCCCAAGCAACCTTTGGCAGGCTAGAGCTCTGCCAGCCTGCGCAGGGAAACCTACAATTTCCTAGGTCTTTCTTCTTCAAAGGAGAAAATCTGTTTTTTCTAAGGTGAATGGAAAACCAGGATCCCTGGTGGTCAGCTACTTTTGAGACTCCATTGGCTACCAAGCTCAGCACACATCCCAATATTATAAATGTGCTTTGGGGCACACTGGAGGGCATCACTGACAGTATCTTTGTCCCTCTGCTTTACCTGTGCAGGTTAGGGCCTTGTTCTTGTATGCCAAGACTGTTTGTGTAGCTTTAAGTATATCTTAGACATGGATTTGTATGGGATGGTTTGGATAGAGATGATCCTGCCTTCAGCAGGATGAGCTCCTGAGGTCCCTTTCAGGCCTACTTTTCTATGATTCTTTGGCCAGTCTTTTCAGTTTATTCTATTGTCCATTTATCTATTCTCATTACCTTTCTCTCTCTTTTCTTTGTCTTGCTACAGAGGATAGGTGTAGATCAAATCCCTAGGCATACAAACTGGTTTTTGTTTGTTCACTTGTTTGTTTTGCATCCTTCCAAAAGTGAGCATTTAGTGAGTGCTCAGGAATGTCTTCTCTGCCTCTGTGCTGCTAGGAAGTACATCCGACTAGCTCACTTCTTCTGTCTGCACAAAATCCTGGAAATAGGGCTATGACTTAGCACCTTTGTGCAGCACTGAATGCAAGCTAGCTACCATACCCGAGAGAGAGCCTGAGAAATATGCTGAGGAACATACACAGAGTTTCTTTAAGGTTACGCTATTTTATTTCCAGGATTTGATGTGTGTGGAATGGGATTGAAAAGATGGGGTGTATATTGCATTGGCATGGCCAGACAGATGGTGTAGTCATGCCAAAGATTCTTCACACAGGGAGTTAATTTGGAGTAGCAAGTACATTGTAAATTCACACCCATTCTTACTGAGTGCATCTACACATGCATTAATACACATTTTCTAATGCGCATTAAATTTAGTACTTTCAATGTGCAGCTGCACTAATGCACAGTAGCACATTTGCATGTTTTTTTAGTGTTGTTTAATGAGCAGTAGACTATTTTATTGCATATTAGCATAATGTCACAGTCTTTTACATGATACTTTAATGCTCAGTCAAATAGCAAAATAGAGCACACAAGCTCAATGGATAAAAAAGCAGAAGACAAGATAGTGTTATGATTGCCAATAGTAACTTTAGCATCATTTGTCTGATTTCATTGTGGGGTATTAATGCAACACAGATATCTATGATCTTAGTATGAATTAGTAACCTGGACCTGACAGATACCCAAATCTACCACTAAATCTATGATACTCAGAAGGGTTGGGACTAAACAAAGACTAAGCTGCCCTTTTCCCATAATGAAACAAAAATTTATTTCACTTATGTTCATGGTGTACTAACATGTCAGAAGTTCTTAAGTGACCCAGGTGCCTGCTTCCTATTGATGCAGGTGTTTTTTATCCTCAGTGCCTAGGTACCACAGGGACTGGGGTTTTAATCATTTCCTAATTGTTCCCTGTGCTACCTCCCCTTCTCCTGACTTGCCCTTGCCTACCCCTGACACAGAAGGTCAAATACAGAGGGTCCTGGGAGAAGGATCAAGACACAAGCCCAAATCTGGCCTGTTTATGCCAGCATTTGTGCACCAGAGAAACAGTTGTGTTGATTACCACGGTTCCCCTAGCACATGGAGGCTGTTTTGCAAAGAACACGTATGCTTTTAATCTTTAACAGTGCATCCATTAGCTGCCATGTATTAACTCCCCCTGTGGACACTTTTACCATGCAGTATATAGCTTACCTTGCCTACCTACTGAAATAAGTTACCATGCACAGATACTCTTGGCACATGGATATAAAGAATAATCAAATGGGACATTCGTGCAGAGCAGCTAGTGCTCTGTAAATTCACACCCTAGCTTACCAAGCATTATCTTCCTTATGTAGCCAACCCTTTAGTTAAACATAAGGAAAAGGCCCAATCTTCAATACTTTCGTTCCATTCTGATTAAGTTATAGCACCTGGGTTTATAGTAAGATGGATTTTAAAAGCAGTCTCAGTAAATGTTTTACACTCGCAAAAATAGTTTCCCTGTAGTAGATGAACTATACACAACATTTCTGGTGCTGTGGCTGCCTGTAGAGAAATGTACTCCCATGGGATGTGCTGAGTAACTTATTTGTGGCAAACAACCAGCCCAAACTCATGCCAATAAATCTTCATGCCACATCAGAGTATATGCGCTTTGCAATTGATTTTTTGCATGTAAATGTTGTCTCTGGTGCCCAAACCTCTACGTGCTATCAAGCTGGAAGCCGGGTAGAGAGAACCCTTTGAAACCTGATGCAGATATTTTACTATAGAGTTGTACCTGATATTTCCCTTTGAAAACTTTTAGTGTGGAAATGATACACGTGCTGATGTGTAATTTACCCTCAGTTTTACTCCACAGTGAATTTACTCTGTGATAGACCTCACACATGACCAGCTCTCTCGAACAGGCAGCTTGGAGTACGTGCTATTAGGGTGCCTGAGCACTAGGTGGCAGAGAACCGATTTTCACTGAGCTACCTCTGCTCCCAGGCTACCTCTAAGTGAAACTGACAATGGTGGCAGACAAATGAAACATACAACAGAGTCATTTTCTCCAGAGGAAATTTACATCTGACTTCTTCAGAAATAACTTAACACTGATGAACATCATTAATTCCAGAATAAACGCTGTGCATCATTTCATAGAAATCCCAGAAAGCTAGGGTTGGAAGGAACCCGAGGAGCTCATCTAGTCCAACTCCCTGCTCAAGACAAGACCATCCCCAACTAGATCATCCCAGCCAAAGCTTTGTCTAGCTGGGTCGTGAGAACCTCCAAGGATGGAGATTCCACCACCTCTCTGTGTGCTCTACTTTACCTCCAGAGGAAATTGAAAATATACCAGAGTGAACTTATCATGTCTCTGCACCCTTATGGTAGAACTATTCGTTTTGTTGGCAATAGGCTGTGATGTCAGAAATGTCAGACCATAAGTTGACTGATGAATTAAGCAGCAGGAGTAGCTAGCTGATGACATAAATAGTTCTTATTCAAATAAAGAATATCTGCATTAATGATAGGAACGACTCCATAAATTACTAGCCAAGTACTTTGCTTCTTGCTAAAATGATCTTTTCTACAGGCTCTTCAGGTGGCATGGTCCATGATTAAATTTTAAGTAAATGAATGGGATTCCTCCAAAAAACAGATGCATGGACCTGCAGGTAAGCATGATTTTGAAGAGATTGAAACCTAAACTGCAGAAAACTTTACCTGTAGCTCACCAAAAAGAAGAGTAGTTGATCCCTGTTTTTTTTCAAAACTGCAGGCAAGTGTCAAACTCCTAACAGTGTTTTTAGTCCATAGTTCTTATAATTTCGTGTGCTATTTCTCTGTCAGCACTGACTGGCTAAAGGCATCTGTTTATAAGACCATGACATATGCAGAAATGTACATATTGAACTGAATCTGTTCCATAGTGTTTGTTATGCTGGTATATGGGAGTTTCCTTGCTAATTGTTGCATCCAGTCCTTAATGGGATCTGCTCAAAAAGCTCTCAGGCTGCAGTCTTAAGCCACTCAGCCCCGTGCTTTATGATGTTTTCCCATATTGTATTGTGGATTCTTCTCCAGGTGTCTATACATTTTACCAGCATCACTTCTGAGCTTCTGTCAAGCAGCATGAAGTGAGTTCTGTGGTCATGACAGATGGCACAAAGGTACTAGGAGATAGACAAGCAGATGGATTTGCCTGGGTGGTTTCATGACACTTGAAGTCACTTGAAGCTAATGGACAAGGAGGAACAGAAATAGGTGGATGAAACTGAGCATTTGGTTCTGGAGAGTGATAACCTAGAGTGGCGACGGTCGGTGGAGCTCTGCCCCTAGGTTCAGTCATCTCTCAGTAACTGCTGAGGCAGTTGTATGAACTAGGATTGTAGCACTCCCAGTATGTACCTATCAATATCTTGCCAGTTGGGTACTGGTAAATAAGTTAGTGAGTTGTTATTATGAAGATTTGCAAAACTGTGGAGAGGAAGAAGATGCTAAGTAGTAGGGCTGCGCAAAATTTCACCCGGTGTTTAATTTCGAAGCTGTTTCGATGCATTTCAAAGCCACGCTTACTTGGTTTTAGCGCCAGTTCCAGGCTGCAGCAGATTGGGGCCCGCCTGCACCCCCAGGAGGGCTGTGGGGCTGTGCTGGACTCCTCCCCGAGGTGCAGGCCCCTGATCTGCCTGCTGGATGGCAGGAGGCTACTGCTGCTGGCTGGAGCCAGTGACAGCACCGATCTTCCCAGTGCTGGGTGGGCAAAATGTTGAAACAGCATCAAAACAGCAAAACAGTTTCAACAAAACGAAATGGAACGGTGCTTTCAAAACAAGCAAAACTCGAAATGAAACACTATTCCGTCGAAATGAAACTCGATGCTGACTGGTGCTGTTTTGCACAGCCCTACTGAGTAGCATCCTAAACCTTGGCAGTGCACTGGAGATTACTGAATACTTTGTATGAATTGGATTCCTGAACTACACGGGGGTTAATCATAGAATCATAGAAAATTAGGGTTGGACGGGACCTCAGGAAGCCATCTAGTCCAACCCCATGCTCAAAGCAGGACCATCCTAATGATGGGACACAGATGCCTATTCTTTGCATATCTGTCCCAGGCAAGGGGCTTCATCAACAGGAAGGTTGTTTCTCCATGGTGATACAAGCTGTGATTGATAAGTATTAATTAGAGTGGCCTAGAAAAATGCATGATGCCATAACTTTAGAAATTCAAGCCTGTCTGCTTGAATGAGTAATGGAATATTTGTTCCTGAGACTGCTATGGACATTAATGGAGTTATGATTCGTCCTGTTAGTCTTGGAACCCAGATCACCCTCTGCTTCCCTGGGTTCTTAATTCTTTCCCTGAGCACTCGGATGAGAGAAAGACACAATTTAATTTTGCACTGAGTTGTAACAGATTGTCCGTGGAGCGCTGCCTTGAAAAAAGGGAAAGGCAGGTGCACGAAAAAGTTTGATGTTTCTCATCACAACATGTTTCGCCTGGTAAGAGCCTGCAGTCCTTTTTACATCTGCAGAGATCCTGGAAGATATATAGCAAAAAGGCTTTCTGAACATTATCGATTGCCAAAGAAGGTGCTTTTGCAAAATGTCTCAAATGGCAAGGAAACGGGGTCAGAGATAAACTGTCCTCCAGATCTGAGGCCAGAGGGTAGATGTCATCAGTGTTCTGTAACCCCAGAAATATGCTTGTGTTTGACTTGGGGGGGGGGGGGGAGGGCAGCAAGGAATAGGAGATGCTCTGTTTACCAGGGCATCTCTTGGAGTAACTAGGAACAATGGTCACAAACTGACAGAGGGCAGATTTAGGTTAGACATCAGGAAGAACTTCTTTATGGTAAGGATTGCCAGAATCTGGAACGGGCTTCCAAGGGAGGTGGTGCTCTCCCCTCTGTTGGGGGTCTTTAAGAGGAAGCTAGACATGCACCTGGCTGAGATCATCTGACCCCAGCACTCACTCCTGTCCAGGGCATGAGGTCAGGCTTAATGATCTGCAAAGGTCCCTTCTGACCCAAGCTTCTGTGAATCTGTGACTTAAATATATATATATATATATATATATATATATATATTGGTATGAGAGGATATTAGGTCATTTATGGTGTGAGTTGTGCTTCAGTGAAATCATTCTGTACTCTACTAAAGTGAATTATTTGAGCTAAACAGATGCAGCACAATGCTTTATGAATGAAAAACCAGAATAAACCATTATAACAATGAAGTAGAAGAGGACAGTGCAAACTTAAAACAAATAGAATGGAACCTGAACAAAGGAGTGTCCACAATCTCCTTTGGGTCCTGGGCTCAGAACTGTTGATTAAAATGGTGTTTGCAGTATGCTGTGTTTTCTATATTTTGCATTATTTGGAAGCCAGGAGCATAGTACCTGACCTCAATAGCAAAACATGCTCCATTTCACCTGTTTGCCCCTGGATTGTCTTCACTGCTTTCTTTTGCATGGCTATACACTCCATTTCAGTCCTTTGAGAATGCTACAGAAAACCATCCCTCTTCAGCACTTGCTGCATGGCCCTCAGCAGTTCTTGGAACAAATCCTCTCTGGCTTTAAGTTTTTTTTCTTGTAGAAATATGTCATCGTCTATGTGGGTGATAATTCCCTCTGTTTGTGCAGGCCATGTTATTACAGGTGCAAAGGAAAATCAGGAAAAGCACAAGAATTCATAGTCCCAATTCAGTAGCATAACAATGGGGGGGTGCGCAAGGCATGAGCTGTGGGTATGGCTCAGGAAGAAGTGCCAAAATTGAATTAACATGGCACTTCATCCTGCCATCCCCTGTTCCTCCCTTCCTTCCAGCACCCTGCATCTTCTCTACAGTGGCTCCAGCAGTGGGGGGGAGGGGTGTCTTGGGGGGCACCAGATTGCTGACGGGGGGGAGTCCCCCAGCAGCTGATCACCAAGCCAGCAGCTGCCACTTCCAGGGGGTGCATGGCCAATCTCAGGGGGTGCACATG
>JAGPOW010000229.1:36973823-36998596 GCA_030014935.1 Caiman crocodilus
GGCAGTGCTTCACTCACCAGCACTATCAGGACCTGGAAGAATATTTGTTCACCAGGGCACCCCTAGGGAAAACAAGGTCCAATCGTCACAAACTGCTGGAAGACTGTTTTAGACTGGACATAAGGAAGAACTTCTTTACTGTCCGTGTCTCCAGAGTCTGGAATAGACTCCCCTCAGAAGTGGTGCGAGCACCTACTCTGGACACATTCAAGTTGTGTTTGGGTGATTATCTTGTTGGGGTCCTCTGACCCCTCTGACATTACTTTACAGTTAAGGCTGCCAGGCTCTGCAATGGGCTCCCAAGTGAGGTGGTACTCTCTCCTACCTTGGGGGTCTTCAAAAGGAGGCTGGACAGATATTTGGCTGGGGTGATATGACCCCAGAACCCATTCCTGCCCAGGGCAGGGGGTTGGACCTGATGATCTGTTTAGGTCCCTTCCAACCCTAAGTTCTATGATATTATGATACCCCATTTGACTTCCTGCCCTTGGGCAGGGGGCTGGACCAGATTATCTTGCAAGTTCCTTTCCAGCCCTAGTGTCTATGAAATCTATGTAAGCATGAAAACAAACAGTCAGCTATTCTAATTCACTCAACACCTTGGCTTGCACATGGAGGTGCTGAGCAATTTTGAACAGATGACTGACATTTTGTATTGAGCACTGGGAAGCCTGATCCTGAGCTCAGTTGAGAATTTGATCTGAAGGGACATGTCTACTCTGTCACGGTAGGGACCATGCTAGGGTGCACTTCAGAGAGGCATGGTGCACCCATTTCCCTGCATGCTACCTCTCAAAATGGATGTGATGTAGTTGTCATGTGCCTAGTGTCACGGTAAGGTGGTTACATCACCACTTTACTACCTCCAACATCATGTCAAGGAGGTAGCATACATGGAGGGGCATAAGCTGTTCAACTACAGTGTTCTCTACCACAGTTCTTTGTATAGACATGCCCTAAATGAGTTACTGAAGGGCACACAGAAAGCAGGTGTCAGAGACAGAAATTGAATCTAGTTCTTCATCACAGTGGCTGACCCATCAGAGTAGCCCTATTTTTGATATCTGGCTAACTGATTTTTGATATCTTGATAACTGCTTATATGGACTAAAAACACTCCCTAAACTGCTTGATTCCCATCCTCCTTGAACACAAGCAGATAGGATTCAGGGTTTTTTTTAAATAAAAGTCTGACCCTGCTGTACTCGTTCAACACAAAGAACTCCCCCTTACCTTGGTAAAAGATATATATTATATATAAGATACACAAACGCACACATTATATTGTAAAATATATTTAGTGGTTGTAGCACTGCGCCTTAAGTAACGATTTTAGCATCTGTGTGGTCTAAACTTAATGTTATTCCTGCAATACCAATATGAACTAGGTCCCTGTGAGCACTAGGAGACGAGGTAGAGCACATTTCTGCTTTATATTACTGCTCATTTTTGTTTGCCTATTTCTGCTAGCTAACTAGACTATCAAAGATCATTTCTGCATGGCTTAGCATTCCAAGCTCCATCAATGCTTTTCAGGGTTTATGGAATCCAACATGTAGATCAGAAGAAGTGAAAGTTTATACGTGATGTTGTGCTAATTAAAATGGTCAGGGCTTGAAGGTATTTTAATTGAAGAAAAACCAAAACAAACATGCATTTCACATTTTTTTGTGTGCGCTAAAATCACAGGGTTGGGGTTTTTGTTTTTTTTTTATTGTTTGCACTTCCCCTTCAACCACATCCTGCTTATTTTGGATTTATTAGAAGAACTCAGGAATCGAGTCAGCTATCATCCTGTGCTTATTCTCATATGCCTTGTTTTTAATTCTTTTGTAAAGTTATAAGTAAGTAAAAGTTTTGTGCTTTCCAAGGACCCATTTGGTATTTTTGAGCACAGGAAAATCAAACGGAGGTAATAGCATGTATATTACAAGTTTTGGGGAAGTCTCAAACACAGAACGAGAGTATAGTATTCCCAAAGAAAGCTTGAGGTTTTGTACACAGCATGTTACAGGTTCAATTTACACCCTGTGTTATTAGAGTACTCCAATACATTCTTTTAAAAAATGAAGCCACACACAACACCAAAATAAAATTTTGCTAAAGGTAAAAATCCAAGAATATGGCTACATTTTACACTGTATTCACACTTGTGCTGGCCAAAAGAACAGGGTCAGCAAATTATTGCTACTTGCAAAACAGAAATGTTAATAGCAGAAATGCTAATAGCATCTGTTTTAAAGATATGGATGTGAGTGCTTTTCTCTGACTACCATTGCCCACTGGTATTTCTATTAGATGTAACATGATCTTCAGGTGGCAGATAAGGCCAAACCCTATGCAACAAAAATAAATTGCTACTCATTAAAAATATATTTTAACTTGTAATGTATTTTAAACCTGTCTCTCTCATTCAAATGGTATTCTGGCCTGTGGAGCCCCACCTGCGACATTGTCCACGTGAAAAGAGCTTCTTTAGTAATTTAATAATTGACTCCTAAATATTGTCTGTTTTTGCTTTCCTGCTTTTTACTTTCCATTCATCATACTTCACAATACATCTGGTCAAAGACTTGCTTCACCAGATGGCAGAGCTGGCCCCCTAATTCTCCCATATTCTGTCTAAGTGCATTTCACCTGAACATATATTTGCAAGAAGGGTTTCTGAGTAACCCGACTCACAGATTTTACGTTTTATTTGCCATCCTTTAATCCCCAATTTAGCAAAGCCTTTGAGTTCATGTGCAAGTCTCAAAGCCCATGCTCATAGGCTTTGTTGAATATTAGTGGATATAAGCAGGTGCTTGGGGCAAAGTCCATGCTTTGGTGCTGTGCAGAAATAAAGTGGTTGGTTTTGGAAGCATTACTTTCTGCTTTTCAGAAAAACAAGGACAACTTCTGGTACATACGTTATTTCCACAAGGGTTTCGTTTAGCCTTGCAAAGTCCATGTGCTTTCTGGAAAAGAGAATACTTGGTTGTTTTGTTTTGTTTTTTCTGGAGAGGGAAATGCTATGTTTATAAAGAGATATAGGATAAAGGCAAATGACAAGATTTTGAGTCATTAAGATTTTTCAAGACGGGTTTCCAAAACGAGGCTAATAATTCCTCCTGGGGTTATCTTTTGTTCAAAAGGTCAAAGGCCAGGGTCAAAGGCCTTCATGAGCCTTGATGGCCCATCTGGCTAGCCTGATTAAGGTTTCTGAAGCCAATAACACTCCAGGGAGTGATGGAACTTGCATCACATATTTATCTCCATGTAACCATTATTATTGCATTTATTGGTCCTTTTGGATTCTTATGCCATTACCCTAGGCCCTATCCTTCTACCCCGAAGTGATTAAGAATTCCACCTGTTTTGGTTTTTCCTCTTTATTGTTTTTCTGTGTGAGCATTGGTGTTTCGTACAGTTCCAGATTTACAACAGTGGAACTTACTGGAGTTCAGTTATCCTCCGAAATGGCACACTCAGCACATGCTTCCTTGTACATCCAGAGTGCCTCCAGCATGTTCCCAAGGAACCATCTTCAGCTGTCCTGTCTGCTGAGACTGTTAGGAGACATCCGAGTCAATGTCTATTATTGTGATCACAACCCTTTATAAAAGAAAAACATGAACAAATGTACTTGGGAGATTTTTCAGAAGTGCAAATTAAAGTAACAGAAGTACTTTTGACAATTTTACTCATAATTTATATAAGGCTTTGAAAATCCTACTTTTATTTAAAGTAGGCAAAACCCACAACTCTTTTTTTATTGATAGCATTATTAAGAATGAATTTGCAGCATGAGAGTCTCAAAGAACTTTGCAAATGTAAATGGATTAATCCTCACAATATGGGTATTAGAAACCAATGTTAACTCCAATTTACTGAACGGAGCAATGAGATACAGCAAGGTGATACAAATTCCTGCAGATTACACAAATCTCCCAATTTTCAACCTTGTTCTCTGAACACAATGCTGCTTTTCTTTCTTTCCCACCCCTTTCAGTCCTGTTCCCTTGTACTCGGGTTTTGCTGTTGTTGCTGTTATTTATAGCTTTTTCTGTTTCGGGATACCTGCTGGTTGTCTTCTCCAGGCACCAGAAAACCTTAGTTTAGCCATGGGCATGGCTCTCTTTTATACTGAAGTACCTTACATTACTGTAACAGTATAAAGAGACCTTAAAGGATATGGAAATATGAACTGTGTCAATTTTTAAGATCCTGTTACATTGCTGGAGCCACATAAATTTGCCTAGGTGAATCAGGCCATCATGTTTTCTACAATGGTGGCCAAAAAGAGATTTGTGATGTATATTCTCCTTATATCGACAGCTTTTGGTTGAGCAGTGTTTTCTTTACGAACTCTGTGTGTGTGGCAAACAATCACACACTTTCTCATTAATTTGAATCAGTTGAATGAAAAATCCCTTAGGGCACTATTCATTTCAGGAATGTATGCTGCAGGCTGAGGTGGGTCATTGTGTGACTTAAGTGGTTGTGTACTGTACCCAATTATTGGGACATGGTAGCAAAATGATTGTGGCTTTTATTGTGGCAGTTGTGGGATAAGTTCAAATTTCCCTGTGGATTCATACAAGAGTCTGCCCCCAGTCAATATCAATATGTACCTGGTGATATGGGCTACAGAGTGATAGGTGGCTGAACTTGTGCTGTTGGCTGCAGACACTGATGTGCCTTAGGTATGCTAGCTCAGTAAGCTGCTAGGCTCAGCTAGGCATTTGGCTATGGACGCCAAGGCCCTTCCAACATTTAAAGTACTTATCAGTACAGAAAGGCTTGTGCAATGGTGTGTAAGGGCCATGTTGCCTGGGACACTCAGCACTTATTAAATGTACTTATCTGGACATTCAAGCAGGATGAAATGTGTTAAGTGCTCTCCTATCATATCATATAATAGTGAAGTTATGCATGTTCCTGCCAGCTAGCCCTACACTGAAGCTCCCTTGTGCCCCAGCCAACCTCTATGTTGCACGTTGAGCCACAGGGAGCAGCCTTGGGAGGCAGGCTGACTCCTGGGGCCCCATGCCAGCCAGGGCTGCTCTGCCTGGGCTGAACATGCTGTGCCTGAATAAACTGCAGAGCGTATTGCTCCTGTTAACTGCTCCAAGGCACATGTTCAAATGACACACCTAGGAGCAATTAATTTTGGAGCAATAAGCATCACAGTTTATTTAGATGCTGTAATTGCACATTTAGGCACAGCCCCTGATTCTTACTTAATATCTCTCAGACATTCTGCAGAGGCTGAATACACGTTCTCCATAAATTTGGGCCCCCTGGGGTGTTCCTTTAGGGAGTCAAAGTTGACTCTTAGGGCATGTCCCAATAAGCGTACATGCAGTGGTCTGTCCGGGGTCAAACAGCGGTGGCACAAATATGTGTTGCTGCTATTTGTCCCTGGACATGACACCAAATGCATGCTCCGGCGTGCAGCAAAATGCCCTAGGTGGGGCAGCATCTGTGCTGGCCCTAGCAGCCTCAGCTGGAGTCCTGGAGGCCTCCCAGGGCTGCAGCAGTCCTGAGCCAGCTGCTCAGAGCCTGGCCAGCAGCCAGAGCAAGGCTCTGGCCAGTCAGGCTCCTTTTCTGGCAATGCACACCACTGCTATGTGTACCACACCACTTTTTTTAGCAGCTTTTTTTTTACAGGATCTCCCAGTGTGCATATGCAGGGGCATGCCCAGGGACAAATAGCAATGGCACAAATATGTATCCTATTTGTCCTGCAGGAAACACATGCCCCTGCCCTCATGCACACATTAGGACACGCCCTTAGAGGCTCCATTAACTCTGATTAGTAAGCCATAAAATACATACCACTTCAACAGCAAAATCCTGGCCTGTGAAAAAGAAGCTACCTTGGCATTTCTGATTGGCACTGGCTTAGATGCAGTGCTTACTGCGTCCCAGTATCCCACTACTCGCTCCACTTCCAACATCAATATTGGAGCTGGCGTAATATCTAATATAATTCCAAATGTTGTAGCCACGTTTTTAAGACATGTCTCACTTTCAAAAGAAGGAAATATGTGTTACTTGCTCTTGTGGGTGAGTCATTGCTTTTCAATACAGCAAAAGCTTTTTTTAATCATAATTGTTGTCCTATTTGCACAAAATATAGGAGCATACATTGCATTTTCCAATTTGCAGAATGCTGATTTCATTCACTTTCCTCAAGAGAAATTATGTGACCCTCTTATAAAACCAATATCACTGATGTGTGGCTACAGGAATGTGCATGCTGTTATATTCCAATAGGCTAAACCAATGATTGGAGAAATCAGGCACTACTCCACTGATCTTGGCAGAGTCCACATTTATTTATACCAGGGGTATATACCTCTGGCCCATGGGCCAAATCCAGCACACAGGGCCATAAAATCCAGCCCATGGGGCTCTTCCACAGGTCGGAAAATTTGGAAGTGGGGAGAGGTGGAAACTCCACTTGGCCAGCTCTAGGCTCACTTGGGGCGTTGCAGCGAAGTGGTATCAGGGCTGGGCTCTATCCCCACACATCCAAATTGGGCCGGATTGTATCTCCACTAGCCCATATGTCAGGATTGGGCCACTCTGTCCTTCCCTCCTTCCCCCCACCTCCATGTCCAGATTTCAGCTGCCCTGCCATGGCCCACCCCACTCATCCAGCCGACGATCAGCCCAAGGTCAGATTGCTTCCCCTCCCCTCTTCAAATGTGTCCAGATTGGGGCCACTCCACTCTGCCCCTCCCCACCCCACGCATCCAGTTCAGGGCCGCTCTGCACCCCCAGGAGACAGATCAAGGTAAGGCTGCACAAGCCCCCACAGCCAGAGTGGTCCCATCAACTAGGGAAAGGACCTGGCACCATTAGTCCCTGACACCAGCCATCTAG
Organism: Caiman crocodilus; assembly: GCA_030014935.1. Classification (NCBI taxonomy): domain Eukaryota; kingdom Metazoa; phylum Chordata; order Crocodylia; family Alligatoridae; genus Caiman; species Caiman crocodilus. The sequence goes on from JAGPOW010000229.1 coordinate 36,980,697, forward strand.
CCCACAGAGTGAAAAGTAAGGCTATGCAAAATTTCGCTTGCTGTTTCGTTTCAACGCTGTATCAACTCTTTTTGAAGTCAAAACAGGAAAATCAAAATGAAATTGAAGGTCTTCAAAACAGCCTCAAAATGAAATGAGGGCAGTCGAAAGGTTTTAAAAGTTTTGAAATGTTTTGTGTTTCGAAGCGGGGCTTGCTTGCAGCTAAAGAGAAACTAAGGAGAGAGAGGGGTAAGAGAGGGGACGGACTGCTCTGATTTTGACGTGTGTAGCTGACCAGTGACTGTACTCCTTCCCTGAGGTCCCTTCCAATCCCAGTGCTCTGGGGGAGGAATGGAAAAACAGCATAAAAAGCATTGTTTGAACTGAGCTTTCTCTGTCTTCACACTTACAAGTGACACAAGTTTTGTTCTGAACAGTTTGAGGTGCAGTTTCCCAGAAATCCCTACACCTATCTCCTTGAAACTTGGCAGGCTTCATGGCCTCAGCAGGGGCTACCATCCCTGCAGTTTTCACCCCACTGTTCCTTAAAACACACAGTCACATGTCACAAGTTTTCCTTGTCAGCAGCCTGAGGTGCAGTTTCCCAGAAAACCCTGCACCTGTCTCCTTGAACCATGGCAGGCTTCATGGCCTCAAAAGTGGCTACCACCCCTGCAAGTTTCATGTGAATCAGGCAAGAAATGAGAAAGTTATAGGCAGTTTTGTACTTCCCCATTATAGCTAATGGGAGAAACTTCAAGACCGCGAAACAGTTTTGACAAAACGAAATGCAACAGTGCATTTGAAATGAAATGAAACTTGAAATGAAGCACTGTCCCATCAAAATGGTAAAATGCAAGTCAACACAAAACAGTGCTGTTTCGCACAGCCCTAGTGAAAAGGTTAGGCACCACTAATTTACACCAATGATGAAGGTAGGTTTAAGGCACTGGAAGGTAAGAACGTCCAGGTCACACATAAAAGTAGATACATAGTTTATTTGTGCCTTCTATTTCTTATATAAAGATACAATGTTATAAGCTCTACAGAGTAATTTATCTTGCAAGGCTGAACTACTGTATTTAAATTTCCCCTTTAAGGCCCAATTTAAAGTAAAAATACTTGTCTTGCCCTTTCAGCAACGTTAGCATGAATTATGGCAACACCGCCATCTTCTTAATAGAGTTTGTTGTATTGGGTTTTTCTGCGTCAGCTCTGTATATCGCAAAATATATCCTGTCTGTCTAACAACATCAAAAGTAGTTTTAAGTTGATTTTTGATGGGTCAGAAAAACTGACATTTTTAATGAAGAAATATTCCAAGGGAAAATTCTCAACCACAGACACTCGGCAGGCAGCTGATTACCAGCAAACAAATATCTGTATTTCTTCTCATATCAATAGAATAAATGAAAATTTATAGCAATAGATGCTGTGGTAAAAACTAAAGAGGAATGTGGAAAGGAAGTTTTAAATTTCATTTCCACTGATTTTATTAAATTGTTTTAACATGAAAAGCTTTAACTGCTGTTGAACATTTCAGGGGGGAAAACAAGCAAACTTATAAGAATCTCCTCCGAGGCAGAAAGGTGTGGCAAAATTCAAAAGTGATAGAACATCTTAAGATAATTCAAGCACACTCTTAGTTTTATGAATGAAAGCTTTATAGGTTCCTAGAAATGAGTCACAAAAACTAAAAGGAAAAACAATGTTGACAGGTGAGGCAGGATCAAAAGCATTTAGTTTTGAGGGGGGCCTTTGTACCTTTATCACAGGAATTTTTTTTAGATATTTTGATTGCATTTCTGAAGTTCAAAACATTCAAAACAAGGTTTTGGGGGGTTTTTTGATGAAAGACAGTGATTGACTCTACTGGAGATCTGTATTGATATATACTTGATTATCTGTGAATACGTACTTTAGGAAATTAATTTTATTATTAGAAGGGAGGTAAAAGGTATCTTATGTTTTATGCTGGAGTTAACATACTTTGCAGTTTTGTATTTTCATTTGCATTACTGTATTGTATCATGTAAGTTAATTTGTTTTTTTAAAACTGTAATTTATGTGTTTTTTTAAAAGATGATGACTCAGTTGTTCATGTATTTATGATAAGCTTTTAATGTTTTGTCTAAGAGCAGATGCCACGTACAATAATTGCAGTGGTTGCCAGTATTTTTCTCATTGCAATATAATATTTTTTTTCATGCTAAAACTCATGACTCAGATACTACCTCAAGGCAGGTGAGCTGGGATGGATAGAAGTAGGTGTTATGGCAAAGTGAAAGGTCCTTTTGGCCCTGCAAGACAAAGATGTTCACAGCAGAAAAATTGTACAATAGTCTGCATGTGTTTTGATGGAATTAAGTGTGACTGTGGTGGAAACTGGGAAAGGAAAAAGGATATCTCAGCAATTTCCTAGAGAAATCGTTATGCTGTAGAAGACTAAGTATGCTAAATTAGAGAATGCTTTTTCAAAATCCCATTAGTATAAGGTACCGTTTTCCCCTCTACAGAAGGAAAAAAATGCTCAGATTTCAGCTATAGAAAAGAACTTGTGCATCTCAGCTATCTGATGTCTCCGTACTCAGCATTCATGTTGTACTTACACAAAAACCAGAAGCCAAGAATTCTCAGGCATCTAAGCTACAAAAGCCCCTATCTACTCCTTTCCTGCCTATTTTTTGCCTTTTACATTGTGGAAGTATGGAGAAAGGATTGTCTCACATCTCCTGCCAAACCTTCCTCCTCTAGCATGGAAGAGAAAACCAAGGAAAGGGTGAAGAAGCAGAAAAGAAGAGGGAGAAGCTCAAATGGAATAAAAAATGAAAAGCCATCTCGCCAATGCCTTCAGTCCCTCTCTTAAGAACAGCAGCTATGTCCAGAACAGAAGTCAGTCCACCTTACTCCTTTAAGGGCTCCAAAACTAACTTCTCAGAGAGACTCTCAGAGGGTGCATCTACACAAAACATTTATTGGGGAGTTGCCTTTATTAACTGTGCAGTCAATATCTCAGCATCTACACATGTGCCCCTATTAGGGTGCATAAAACTACTGAACTCCACAGCAGTGTAATCTTGTAAAATACAAGTCCTACCCTTCTGCAGAGATTTTCATGCACAGCAGTACGTATGTGGATGCTGCCCTGCCTGGCTGAGGCACAGGGGGCTTCAGGGAGGAGCTAGCTGGCAAGCAGCTCTGTGCTGAGGCACACTGTGTCCCAGCCAACTGCAGAGTGGCACATGGAGATGTGGGGGAGCAGCAAGCCCAGGGCTGCTTCTCCAGCCCTGCATCCTGAGAAGGCCCCATGCTGAGGCACACTGCACCCCAGCCAGCCACTGAATGGCATATGGAGACAGGGGAGCAGGCAATCCAGAGCTGCTCCCCTGTCTCTGCACTCTGCAGAGCCCATATACAGATGGAGGAGCACCGAGGCCGGAGCTGTCTGCTCCCTCATCGCCACATAGTGCCCTATGGTTGGCTGGGGTTCAGTGTGTCTCAGCGTGGGGACTGCCTGCTGACTAGCCCCCCAATGAAGCACCCTGTGCCCAAGCCAGCCACTTCCTCCCCCCACGGCACATAGAGTCAGGTCAGAGCAGCCCTGAGCTGGCAAACTGATCCCCTGGGTGCCTTGCCAGCCTGGACTGCTCTGACCAAGGCTCCATGTGGTGCACATGAATAAACTTTGGGGCAATTTGCTCTGGAGTATTTTGCTCCCTTGTGCACCCTTTGAACATGCACCTGGGAGCAAAACACTCAAGAGCAGTAAGCTCCAGAGTTTATTTGACCACTTTAAGTGCAGGTATAGACACACCTAGCAAGTAGGAGTGAATTCCTTTTCTAGGCCAGAATTGCTGCCAGAGTATTAGTGACCTATTCCCACATTTAATTTACTAATGGAATGTATGAGAGAAAAAGCTAGACTTGACCAACAGATGCCTAAAGAACGTGGACCTCAGAGTCCGTGGGACAACACTTTTTCTCCTCCACCCTATTCTCCTGTTCTCAGTTACTGCCAGTCCTCCTCTTTTTATGGACAATCCTTTCATTTTTTTTCAGGCCCTCAACTGTTCTTTCCACTCTTCTCACAGGGAATTTTCCCTGCAGGCTCCTTTTTCCATTCCATTTGCAACCTACCTAACCAAATTGTAGGAAAGAATGGCTCAGACTAAAATGGTTTTGTCGCAGGGCACCTCAGTGCTCTGCTCCTAGAGAAGGGAAACTGCCAGGGAAAAGAGCCCTAGCAGGCAATAAGAGCTCATTTGCGGGTTGCCAGGGCAACTGGAGGCAGTGAATGACCCACACCTGACAGCGGTTAGCTGGCTGTAAGGGGCGAAGCCTGGCCCTTATAAAGCTCAGGGCTGAGGCCAGGCTGGGAGTTCCCTGCCAGCAGCCAGAGAGGTGGTGGCTAGTGTGAGGCTATTAGGAGTTGGAGGAGGCCTCGCTGGGGACTTGTAACAGAATGTGAGGACCCCGGCGCCAGTGAGGGTACAGCATACGCAGGAGGGACCCACAATGGGGTGGGGGCCCCAGCACCAGTGTGGGCACAGTGTTCTTAGGGGGGAACCCACAGCGGCATGGGGACCCCGGTGCTAGTGAGGGTGCAGTATCCTTGAAGGGGCCTCACAATGGAGCGTGAAGATGCCGGCGCCCAGGAGGGTGCAGCATACGGGGTGTATAGACCCTAGCTCTAGAGAAAGACACTTTTCAGAAGCCCAGGTGTGGGCATGGTGAGCCCCAGAGAGGGGACCATATTGAGTAGCTCAAGTTGGGCATGGCAAGCCCCAGAAGTGGGGGGGGTTGCACTTGTGAGAAGCCCCAGCGTGGGTGTGGCAAGCCACAGAGAAGGGTTACTACCAAGGAGCCCCAGGGCAGACATGGCAAGCCCCTGTGGAAGGCAGAGTACTATGGTAAACCCTGGCGAGAGGGGGTAGCAGTGCGGTGAGCCCTGGAGGAAGGGGGTAGCAGTGCAGTGGGCCCAAGAGACAGGTGGCTCCACCAGGGAGTCCCAGAGTGGGTGCAGAAGTCCCCAGAAAAGGAGCGGCTTCATAGGGAAGGCTCCCAGAGAGGGCTCGGAGAGCCCAGGAGGGGGCAGCACAACAGAGAAGGCCTGAGAGATGGGCATGAATATAGACAGAGAAACAGACCAATGTCTATCCCATCTGTGAGGCTTGGGGCGTGGTATCAAGGGTGGTTGGAGCCACGCAATAGCCCATAGGGTGCCTGGGAAGCACCCACCATACAGGGAGACCCCCCGGTGGGTCCGGGAAAACATGGGGACAGAGGTCCCAACTAACCGTGCCCAAGGAGACGTGAGGCAGCCTCCCAACTGATTTGAACATCAAAGATGTGGTGGGTAAGATATAGAGGGTGCCCTTGGGCTGAGTTGGCACGGAGGAAGGGGCCTCAAGGAGATCACGGCCCTCCTACAGGACCCTGCCATGTCAGGTTTTTACTCGCTTTTTTTTTTTTTATTTATTTCTTATTTACAATGTTTTGTTTTGTTTTGTATAGTTAAATATAATTACATATGAAAATAGTTCATAAAATGCTCTTCAATAAAAGGTAAATGGTGCGAGTCGGACACTGTCCCCAGATTCAAAATCAAATCTCAAGAATGATCCAGGTAATTTGAATGGAAAAACTTTTGATTTACTCAAGTTGCTTCTAAGAGCAGAATTTATGTGAATAATGCAAATAGAGTGTGTAAATCTGATGTCATTTTCCAGGTAGAACTAAATATTTAGGGTCAAATTTTCAAAAGCATCTAGTAGTAGCCCAATTGTAATTCCAAAGATATTGTGGAAATTGTACTTGTTTCATATTTCTTTAGCTATGTTATACGTCCTTGCACATTTCACCTCCCTATGGAGTCTAAAAAAACTGGTTGTGCATAAGACTACATGTGCAAACACTCTGAATCTGTCATGCTAAAAACTTTCTATTGAACATTGTCAAGAAGGTCCTTAATGTCAAGGACAGAAGCTCTCTATATCAAGGACAGCTTCATGTCCCTCCAAATTGGCATTGGCACCCAGGAGGGATGACTGGAGGTTCTCTGGATCGAAATACATGGAGAATGTGGCTCAGGGGACATCATGGTAGGAGTTTGACAGACCTCCTAACCAGAAACAAGAGCTAGACCAGGAATTTGCCAGGGAACTGGCTGAGGCTGTATGCTCTCAGTGCATGGTTGTCGTGGGAGACTTCAACTACCCGGACATCTCATGGGAAGAGCACTCAGCCAAATCTGATCAGTCACAAAGCTTCCTCGTGTGTGGATGAGTCCTACCTGACTCGAAGTCTGTGGGCCGATGAGAGGTAAAATATTGTTGGACCTGGTACTGGCCAAAGGGGATGACATAGTGACCTAAGAATTGATGGGAAGCTAGGTATTAGTGACCATGAACTGATCACCTTTGTTATCCATTGCACAGCTGGCAAGTCAGTCAGCAATACTGAAGTCCTTGACTTCAGGAAAGCTGACTTTGACAAGCTCAGGAGGCTCATTATTGAGGCCCTAAAGGACCATGGCTTAACAGGAAGAGGAGTCCAAGACAAATGGTTGCTTTTTAAGGGGGCGATCCTGACAGCACAAAGAATGGTCATCTCATCTTGGAGGACGGGTAGCAAAAGGGTACAGCAACGCACTTGGCTCAGCAGGGAATTCAAGGACCTCCTATGCCTCAAAAGAGAGACTTATAAAGGATGGAAGGCTGGAATTACCACCAAGGAGGATTATTTGGCACTGGTCCATATCTGCAGAGAGCGGATCAGGAACGCGAAAGCTGCAAACAAGCTCCATCTGGTTTCACATATCAAGAATAACAAAGTCCTTTTTCAGATATGTAGCGAGTCGGAAAACTGGTAAGATTCTCGAGGAAAATTATCAAGGAGACCCTTCTGGATAAGCAGACTGAGGGCAATATCCTGAGGGATAGCCAGCATGGGTTTGTCATTGGTCAGGCAAGGCCTACCCATCTCATCTTCTTCTATGACCAGGTGACATACCACCTGGACAAGGGAGAAGAGATCGATGTCTTATACCTGGACTTAAAAAAGCTTTTGATCTGGTGACCCATGACCTCCTCTCCTCATGGACAAATTCACCAGCTGTGGCCTTGGCTACACCACAGTCCAATAGCTGGGAAACTGGCTCCGAGGTCAGACCCAGAGAGTAGTGGTTGATGGCAGCGAGTCCTTGTGGTGTTCCATAACCAGTGGCATCCCCCAAGGCTCTGTGCTTGGACCGGTTCTCTTCAACATCTTTATCAATGATGTGGACATTGGTGTCGGAAGCACACTGGCTAAGTTCACCAATGACACTAAACTTTGGGGCATAGTGTCCACACCTGAGGACAGGCTAGTGATCCAGCTTGACTTGGATAAGCTTAGTAAGTGGGCAGATACAAACCTGATTGCAGTCGTTACTGATAAATGCAAAGTACTCCACCTCTGGGGGGGGAACCCCGCAGTATGCTTATAGGCTCGGCAGTGCTACGCTTGTTAGCACCACTGCTGAAAGAGACTTGGGGGTCATGACTGACCACAAGATGAACATGAACCACCAATGCGATGTCACAGTTGGTAAAGCAAACAAAACCCTGGCTTGTATTGTTTCTCTAATAAATGAAGAGAGGCTGAGAGCCATTGGACTCTTCAGCCTGCAAAAATGCAGGCTCAGGGGGGACATGATAGCTGCCTATAACTACACAACGGGTGTTTGTCAGGGTCTGTCTGTCTGTCTGTCTGTCTGTCCACCAGAGCGCCCCAAGGAAAAACAAGGACCAACAGTCATGAAGTCCTACAAGATTGTTTTAGGCTGGACTTAAGAAAAAATGTCTTTACTGGCTGAGCCCCCAAGACCTGAAATAGACTCCCTCCATATGTGGTACGGGCACCTACTCTGGCTTTAAGAAACACTCTTGCACCTTTGACCCTAGCTGACTCCCTGCCCCTTGGGCAGGGGGCTGGATGCGATGATCTTCAAGGTCCCTTGCAGCCCTAACATCTATGAAATTAAGGTCCCATGATCCTCCCACTCTCTTTGGTATACATGGGGCTTCTTGTTATCATGGTTTACCTTGAAAACTTGTCTCAAATGAAAGGCTCTTAAGGCCCCCTTTACACATGTATGTGAAGGTGTGATGGAATCTGTTACATGATCCATACAATCACATCTCCTGCCCTGCCGCATGCACCAGAAACATGATTGTGGGATTGCAAATATGATTCCATAGAATCATAGAAAATTAAGGTTGGAAGGGACTTCAGGAGGCCATCTAGTGCAACACCTTGAAAGTAGGTCCTTGAAAGTAGGACCATCCCCCAACTAGATCATCCTAGCTAAGACTTTGTGTCCCTGTGTCTCAGGATAGAGATTCCACAACCTCTCTGCGTAACCTGTTCCTTTGCTTTACTACCCTTCTAATAAGAAAGTTTTTTCCTAATATCTAATCTAAACTTCCCTTGCCGTAACTTGAGACCGTTTGTCCTTGTTCTGTCATCTGACAACACTGAGAACCATCACACCTTACTGCCAGTGCAGGGGGAACACAATATAATAGTGTTTTGATTCCAGTAAGGACGTGGGACAGTGTATAGCAAAATGGAACCCTGAATTTGATTGGACCCTGCATGTGCTACCATCCTGCAAGAAAGAAAGAAATGATACCATTGGCAATGGGATAGATGACAGAACATTCACTACAGATCACATTTCATACATTTATCATGTTTAACTATTTGTAAAATAACTTTGCTTCACTTTGTAAAAACTAGGCATTGTGAACAACTCTAACTGTAATGTTACACAAGATTATTGCCTCCTAATAAGAACTAAGAATAAGATATATTGCTTATAAGGGAGCTTGAACAGCTTTAGTATCAACAGTGACCACATTAATACTTTTGCAATGGACATACCAATGCCACAGAAACAAAACCATGACCCCCATATGCAAGTGTGTGATTTATGTTTCTGTGTGCAGTCAGTGCTAGTGAATTTTCCTGCTGTTCATTTACTGGATGCGGTTAAACATGCTGCAGTTCCCTTTCTTTACACCAGAAGGGGTCAAAGTGCCTGTTTTAACCTTTTTGCTCCAGGAGGAGGATGACTGTATTTGTTGATACTAACCACTTTATTATTGGAAACTATAGTGGATACAATGTTGTGTCTACAGAGTGTGCTAAAGTTCATTAGTAGATTGATACTAGGTAGAGCTGTGTGAAATTTCACTTGCTGTTTCACTTTGAAGCTGTTTCAATGCATTTTGAGCTCCAAAATGCAGCAAAATCAAAATGAAACAAAAGGCTTTGAAACAGTTTTGAAACAAAACAAGGGGACTTGAAATGTTTCAAAACTTCTGAAACATTTTGGGTTTCGAAGCCAGGCTTACTTGGCTTCAGAGTTGGTCCCAGCCGGCGGCAGCAGCCTGCTGTCATTCGGCTGACAGATCAGGGCCTGCCTGTACCCCCAGGAGGGCTGTGCTGGACTCGTCCCAGGGGTGCAGGCCCCCAGTCTGCCTGCTGGATAACAGGAGGCTGTTGCTGCTGGCTGGGACCGGCGTTGGGTGCTCGCTGCACCCAGCACTGGGAAGTTCGGTGCTTCTGCTGGTCCCAGCACAAAACTAAATGAAACTGTGCTTTCAAAATGAAGCAAAACTCAAAATGAAACACTGTTCCATCAAAACGGAAGTCAAAGTGGAACAATGCTGTTTCATTTCAACTTCCATTTCACTGTTTCAAGGGACAGCGTTTCATTTTGTCATTTTATTTCATTTTCGAAGCACTGTTCTATTTTGTTTCGTTGCAACTGTTTTGTTGTTTCAACGGGTTTTGACATCTTGTCCATAGGCTATAATAAGAAATCGTGAAAATGCTTAAAACGTTGTCATTTCTTGACAGATGAAAATGTTAGGGATAGTAGCCCCTTTTGAGGGCATGAAGCCTGCCAAGTTTCAAGGAGATTGAGGTGCAGTTTCCCAGAAACCTCTGCACCTAACAGTTGAAAGGAAAACCGTTTTCACTTGCTGGCTGCAGCAGCCTCCTGTCCTCCCGGTACAGCCCCGCAACTCTCCCAGGAGTGCGGGCCCCAAGATCTGTGTGCGGGATGAAAGGAGGCTGCCGCTGTTGCCTGGGGCCAGTGGCAGCAGCAGTCTTCCCAGTGCTGGGCATGGCCTGCGTCCCAGGCAGTAGTGGCACCTTCCTATCATCCCACACACGGATCCGGGGGCCCGCACCGCCAGGAGGAGACTTGCACAGCCCTGCAGCCCTCCTGGGGGTGTAAATCCCCAGATCTGCATGCAGAATGACACGAGGCGGCTGCTGCTGCTTGGGGCCGGCGGCTGCTGCTGCTTGGGGCCGGCGGCTGCTGCTGCTTGGGGCCGGCGGCTGCTGCTGCTTGGGGCCGGCGGCTCCGGCGGCTGCTGCTGCTTGGGGCCGGCGGCTGCTGCTGCTTGGGGCCGGCGGCAGCAACAATTTTCCTGGCACTAGGCACAGGCTGTGCCCAGCACCAGTCCCAGGTGGCAGCGCCAGCATGTTATCATCTGGTGTGCCGATCTGGAGGAACCATGCCCCCCAGGAGGGCTGTGCCAGACTCTTCCCAGGGTGCATGGACCCCCAGATCTGTGCATGGGATGGAAGCAGGCTGCTGTTAAAACCAAGCAAACCTGGCTTCGGAACTTGAAACATTTCAAAACTTCCAAAATATTTTGAGTGCCCTTGTCTTGTTTCAAAGCTGTTTTGAAGCCTTTTGTTTCATTTCAATTTTGCTGTTTCAGGCTTGAAACATGTCGAAACACCTAGAGAAATTTTGCACAGCCCTAATTGATACCCAGCCTTCTTAAATCACCCGTACAGTGTTCAGAGACACAGCATTCACCTTTGATACACAGTAGTTCAGTTTAGTCCTGCTTGTTCTGTATTGAAGTGTGCAGGCTGCCTCATTTAGTGTATGCCTCAACTTCTGTTTTCATGCTATGAGTTAGAGTAGCTGAAGGCAGTTCATGAACAACTCTATTAATTTCCATCATTGTGGCCAATAGCACAACAGATTCCTTTCTGCATTATAATGGCTCTATTTTTAACTTGGACTTAATTATAGTTGTGCATGCTGTGTCATGATTACAGTTACCCCACACACAACTCTGCACCTGAATCGCCCACCTGAACTTTGGAGCAATTCAGATGTAGTGCTTGCTTGCCTGCCCACGATCTCTGTCAGCATTGCCTGTGCAGTTCTGGTCACATTTCTCAGCAGCCCCAAAAGAAACTTGTGGTTTTGGAAGATGTAATCTAATGCAAGAGTGTTAGTTGCATCACGTTATAGTGCTTCATTAAACCTCTTTCCATTTTTCATGCAGTTCAGTGAGGGCCAACTTTTTTTGGCAAGCCACAAGTTAGCCCCACAGCCTCCTCAAGTGCCACTCTGATCCCCTGCCCGATCTGCTGCTCTGCTTTCTGCTCCTTTGTTTTTCTCATGCAACAATTCTCACATAAGTTCTGTATATTCAGAGGAACATAGTTTCCTTCTGATCGTGTCTCTTTTCAGTAGCTCGCAAAAAAAAAAACAAACCAAAAACCCCCAAACCAAAAAAAATAATAAACACTACTGTCCACTTTGGATGCACAGAAAGAAAAGATAAACTTTAATTCCCTCCAGCTAGAATTTAAGGAATGTAAAAATATTATCCACATAACTTTACTTATTTATTTGGTAAATGCAGATCCATGAAGCCAAGCAATAGCTATAACTTTACTGGTCTCCCTTTGATAAAATGTCCTCAGTAAATTATTTGGGATGTAAGTAACAAGCACAGCATTCCTCCTACAAATGTAATGAAAACCTATAGGCCATAAACAGTACATGCTTACTTAAGGAAAGAAGCCACACCTGGTACACAGGATACATTCGAGTCAGGGCATGCTATAGTTAACATGATAAAGACTGATACTTTCTGTACTATTAGTTCTTTTAGTATTAATCATATGGTGTATTCTCCTAAGGAAAGCTGAAGTGGTTAGGCTGTGGATTCCTGTCCTGGCTTTCTCCTGTTTGTACTGCGCTGTGAATCCAGAGCCCATGAAGTCAAACAAAGCCAGTGAGCAGGCAAAAGGATCTAATGGCTGTTACTGCCCGTCTTAAGACAGGTTCTTGCATTTGCATGAGAGAGAGAAACAGTCTTGGAACAAATAAGCCCCCTTTCTTTAGAAAAGCTTCTGTAAAATAAACCATGATACAATACAGAGAAACACTGCACATACTACTTTCCCTAAGTCAAGAGCCCCTAGCATACTACACAAGACTCAAAGTACCTCAAACAGGAGAGTGACCACTGTAATAGCTCTGCACTTCCCTATAGCAGAATAAAGGAATTCCACTTAATTGCAGCTGTTGGCTCTTAAGGAAGCTGGTTATTCACTCACTGCCAAAAAAATTAACTTCTGGTATGGAGTAGAAATGCTTTGGAGTCAATGCGATTGTTATATTCTCAGCCCTAAAACTGTACACATACAAAACTGTCACTGCTGTAGCTAGTCCTAAAAACTTTACACATGCACAAGTCAACCCTGTTGTAACTCCAAGGGCTCACATGGGATTTATATTAGGAAAGAATTTTGCCTATAGACTTTCAATGCTAACTTTATGTAAGGATCAGGAACTCATAGTAATTATACGATGATTATGAACATGTATCTGAGCACAAGTAAGCTATAAATATATGTTCTCTATGCCAGCATATCTACATACGTACATATTGTGTGCAATATTGGGCCTTTTGGGAATATAGTCCCATTGTTCTTGGTTTTGAATCAGGAGAATTTAATATAGAGTCAAAAGGCTGATGGATTTAAACTAAAAGGTTCAGTTTGGGTATAGATATAGAAAAATATAAATTATGTAATTTTACAAAAATAATATGGACATTTGGAAGGTTTTTGTGTGCTCAGCACCTCTGGAAAGCAGACAAGTGAAAACTGATTAAAATGCCTAACTTCAGGAATCCAAGTTTGAAAAGTTTGGCCTGATTTGAAATCTCCTAATACTTCTGTGACATCATGATGTCATTTCATAACGTTTTGCCTGACCATCCTTTAATCTTGTTCATGTTTGCTTCCCTACTTTGCACATGCACTTTCCAGTTATGGGCACAAACACATAGAGCTATTTGCATGAGGAATTACAGTATCAAAGAACGCACACAAATATGAACACAAAAATGTACATGGACTTCATATAAATTGTTGAGATCTGTTGAGCCAGCTCTCATAGTGTGCGTTTCTCTTGGGGCGGGGGAGGGATCAAAATTGTTGTGTATATTAGTTTAACTTTACTGTGTTTGTCAGTAAGGTAAAGAATAAATAGTTTCTCTTTGGCACATCATATGGTCATTCTGGCATTGGAAGACTAGCCCAACTCCTTGGAAACAATATCTTGGGATTTTTTCATAACTTTAAACAATTTGGGTGTCCTTGGTTAAGAATGTGGTGTTCCAGCTATCCTGTCCTTGCCCTTTTCACTTCCTATCTGTACCACATTCAGTGGCAAATAAAACCCTTTGTACTTAACCAGACCTTTACTTTCGTTCGCTCTGGGTAAGAATTACAGTGACCAGTAGCCCAACTTATGGAAGAGCAGTGGACAAAAACAAAGGTGGCCTCTAATTGTGGCGTAGGCCTAAACATTTTTAAATGCCAGGTTTGCTGAACCTCAGCTACGTGTTCCAGAAATTCTTATGGTGCACTGTGCATATAATATAAAAATGATCAATCCTTTAACTAAATTGCCAGATTTACTCAAATTCAAGAGGACTTCAAAATTAAGATGGCCTCTGCAATAATTAAATTCTATACATGGAAAATGCGCAAGTTTGTTGTAATTTTCCAAGTATAGGATGTAATTATCCGAGGCTTATTTTAAATTTGCCGCCCTCCCCATTGCCACAGTGGGGAAATTGGCAGCCCTTTTACTCCCTTACTGCTTCTGCCCCTACCACCTGCCCCCCACAGCCTCTGACTCTTCCCCCTTCTCCCCAAAGCCTCAGTCTCCCACTGGTCCCCACAGTCCCTGCCCCTTCCCTACCCCTCTCCCTACGGTCATGCTGGGTCATAGGTTGGAGTGTCTAGGTGTAGTGTACCGAGTCCGAGTATAGGCAAGCCAGGGACCAAGAGATCCATCTGAGGAAACTAGTCAGAGATCCAAAGGATCAGGCAGAGCACAAGGTCAGGAAGCTAGCCAGGTCAGACATCCAGAAAACCAGAATCAGATCAAGTATCCAAAGGAGCAGGCAAATCTTGGGATCTGTGGGCAAGCTGGGTTGGGTATCCAGAGTCTCTCAGGAAGCCAGTAGCAACATAAGCCAAGGGTGCAGCAATCTAACTACAAGGCTGAACCTTGTTGCCCAGACATTTCCTCTTCTAAGCTGGTGGTTTATATTGAAAGGGGTGAAGGGTCATCTGACCTAGGCTGGCCACTCCGGTAACAGAGTTGGTATGTGGCTAGGCCCAGATGGACGGTTCTGGCCACGTGTGTCCACCCCACTGTTCTGCTGGGGAGGTGGGAGTCTGGGCTGGGCAGCTGTGCCAGGCAAGCCAGAGCCCTGGGTTCAAGGCCACAGCCTAGCACCTGCAGCCAGTGTCCCCTTCTTCCTCACCTGGGGATGGGCAGGGCATCCATGTCGGCTTCTCCTGCCCAGGGAGGGGCGGGCACAGTGGATTTGGCTGACTCAAAGGGAGACAGTGATTCAAATCACTATTGGCTGAATCCAAATCAAATACTTCCCTATTCACACAGGCTTGCACACTGGCATATCTGTTCAAACAGCCTCAAAATTCTTCTCTGCATACTGAGGGAATTAGCAAATTTGGAGAAACAGTTTGATTCGAATCTTGATATTTATCCTTGGTCATCTGGAACTGAATCATAGATGTTTGAAGTTGCTAGAGGAATTAGCATCTGCAGCAAAGCTGTCCAGAGATTATTCTTTAAATATGGAAATTAGTACTTCTCATTGACTCAGAGTTTCTTCCTTCGGTGCGACACATTTTTTCATAAGCTGTATGAGGTTGTCAGAAGATTTTAAACCTGTTTGTAAGTGTGGGTCAGATCAAATTCTTGCTCACAACCTAGAATGAAAGTTTTGGACACTCAAGATTTTAATGTGGTATTCATTTTTTAAATCTACTGGGTAATACCCAAGAGTCCTGTACTTGATCTGTATAGTTCCTCAGACTTTGCCATTTTATTGCATTACTCCATCAAGGGAGTATTATTTATGTGTTATGATCCTCATTTGGTTCTAGTTTATTAAATTAAAGGAATGTGTTCAGCAGTAAGTTAGTACTTAAGAGGCTGAACTGAAACATGGACCTGGAATCTGGATTGTAATTGGATCCATTCCCTCTCCGCTAATTTATGTAATCTGATGAGAAACAAGTGTAATACAATTTGTTCAGACAGAATGTAGTGTTCCCTCTATAGAACCAAACCAAACATTCTGCTGAAATAAGAGGACAGCAAGTGAAAAGAGGACATTATTTTATTAACCCATTAAGGATAGCAACATTGCTGTAGCAGAAAAAACCATTGTGGAGTGGTGAATACTAATCTAAAGTCAGTTGACTTCTGCCTGGAAAAAAACTACCATTTAATCACTTCTCTTAGATGAAATCATCATTGAAAAGTGTGTTGTAATACCCTGTGTAAATGGGGGTTAGCTGTATCCTCAACTGGTATTTGATTTTGTAGCTCTGTCTTCACTTATACCTTCCTTTGTCATTATATTTCCATTTCAGATTAACAGAAAAACGTATTTTAGATGCATCCTATTCTAATGTTTCAACACCACACTCTTTTGTTCATCGCTTTCCTTGCACATGTAGAATTTTGAATCGGACCAGGCAATGTAACCATGTCACATCAGGTTTGACATGCCCATGCCGGTTGCTCATCAGACTTAAAGCCATTTACTGTAGAACAGGGCTGTCCCACTGCCAGCCCACAGGCTGCATTCAGCCTGCAAGGGGTTAAACTGCAGCCCCTGGACTTCTGCTCTAGGTATTGCTCCCTCCTCTTCCCTCTTGCTGCTGCCACTGAAGTTCACTGGGCTCCCGCTCTGGCCTCCACTGACTGTCTCCATTCCTGGGAGCAGTGCAGAATAGTTCATCCCCTGGGGCTCAGGGAGTATGTGGCCAGAGGGGACCTGGAGACCCTGCACAGCATCCCTTTTGGTGCAGCACAGCAGGAGTCACTACAAAGCAGGGTGGGAAGGAGGGCTTACTAATAACTGTGGAGACTCTGAAAAAAAATTATGTTGGTGTAGATGATGATCCCATACAGATCCACTTGGTTCCATCGTCAATGATTCTATTGGCGTTGTTGTAAATGGAGGGCATGTTATTTCCAGGTCCCTTTTTAAGCTTTTTCTCACCTATAAAGCCCTAGTGGCCAAGTTGTATCCTCTGGTGTGTTCCCAAGAAAGGAGTGCAGGTCAGAGCATGGACTGGAAAACAGCCTCTGTAGGTCTACTACTCCTGCCCTGCACATGTGTGCAGGAGATGATGGGGGGTGAGTACAGATTTGACTCTCTCTCCTTCAGTATCCCAACCAGCGTGGAGGAGAAAGTCAGCTATGTCAAATAAAGGGCTGCCATAGCTTAACGTCCTTCAGCTGTGAGGATGTCAGCAGAAGGACTATGGACTACATTCAGTTACATGTAGCAAACTGACTTTCCTATGTAGTAAAAGTGGAGTGGACACAAGACACACAGCTCTGCTTTATAGTAAATCATTTGAACCCAGGGTAAAGTTACCCCTTGTAAAAAAAATGTGGTAACTTTACTACTACAGAAGCACTAGCTTTACTTAAACCATGTGTCATGTGTCCACTTCCTTAAATCACCTTCATTCTGGGGCATTCATTTGCTCAATGCAAAGCGTCTCCCTTGCCACCTAATGGCCAACCACTGAAATAGCACCATTTGTAGGCAGCCAGCTTGGGGAAGCTGGTCATGTCTCCATAGAGTACATTTTCCACAGATTAAAATCAGAGGTAAATCATTCCATCATAATCATGTCGCGTATCTGCACCTTGTGTAACCATTCACTCCCTGCTCTGCTCTGTCCCTCAGGGGTCATGATCAAGCCCTGTGATTTAGATCATGGCTGTTCTAGAGCTCACTTCATGCTTTCTAAGCTAGTTGCATGCAGGTGAGAAATGCAGTTTACTATTGCTTGGCGTGGATGGCAATGGGGTGGTGTCAGAACATCTTCTGTCCTCAGAATGAACTCTCATTTAGTGATTTCCAAAGCAGATTGAGGGCACATTGATTTTTTTCCCCAGGTGTTTTCCAGAACAGGGTGTTAAATAGATATTGACAGGGAGCAGGAAACATTTATTGTACTGGGTTGGGAAGTATCATTTGCTGTTATGACTTACCGGATTTTCATTTCCTTGACGATAATTGTAAAGTGCCAAGATCCTGGGGTAGGTGATTTTCCTCAGTGTTTTAAATTGTTGTTGCGTATGAATAGCTCTAAAGAGGCGAGCATTTTGAGATGCCTTTCAGCTGACCAGATTGATCTTCAGCACACATCTACTGAAATCTAGTCACAATTAGTGCTTCCTTGATGTGTTCATAGTGTCATAGTATCATAGTACCTAGGGTCAGAAGGGGCCTAGAACAGGCCATCTAGTCTGACCCCCCGCCAATGGCAGGAACGAGTGCCAGGGTCACAGGACCCCAGCCACGTACCTATCTAATCTACTCTTGAAGATGCCCAAGGAAGGAGCAAGAACAACTTCCCTAGGAAGCCGGTTCCATGTCCTAGCCACCCTAACTGCGAAGTAGTGCCTCCTAATGTCCAACCTAAACCTGCTCTCCAGTAACTTGTGACCATTGGTCCTAGTTACCCCTGGGGGT
>JAGPOW010000229.1:36998696-37022212 GCA_030014935.1 Caiman crocodilus
TCAGGTCCCTCAGATGCTCCTCATAAGGCCTATCCTGCTGCCCGCATATCAGTCTAGTGGCCCTCCTCTGGACCCTCTCGAGGCCGTCCACGTCCCTCTGTTGCTTTTGAGCTAACAAAAGCTCTGTGCAAGAAGAAATCTCATTTCCATCTTGAACTGGAAATCAAGCTAAGCTGGAGGTGGCCAGGATCTCTGGAAATCAGGAACAAAAGGCATAGCCTCGGTGTTCCATCCTGTGTGCCTAGCATTAGACAACTAAGCTAAGATCTAGGCAAATAGAAATAGCAACTAGAAATAGCCTGGCTTTCAGTTAATTTCAGTAATTGTTGTTATTAAATCAGCCATTGGTAGAATCCGACTGCTTCTATTTAGCTAGCTAACTATGGATTGAAGTGACTAATGTTAGTCATCAACACCTGAATATTATGGTTGATGTTGCTGCCCCTTTATTGTTAGTTTATTCTCCATGCACAGGGCTGTCTGTACATACACCTACACAGAGCACCACATGAGCTAGGGCTGTGCAAAGCTTTGGGTGGCGATTTGATTCAGAGGAGATTCGGCCCAAGTCCATGGCTGAATCTCTGAATCAAATTGGGGAGCCAATTTAAAGGTCCGAATCAATTCAAAGCTCTCCAAATCTTTGGAAAAGATTCGGAGAGCTTCGATGATTCGGGCAGTCCCCAGTGGCTGCAGCAGGGAGCTGCAACTGACTCTGAGCTAGTAAGTACTAGGGGCAGGGGAGTCGGGGGGGGGGTTTGGGTTGGGTTTGTTTTTAAGGGCCAGAGATGGCCTGGACGGAGGACCCATGGGAGGGCTGGGGGAGTGAGGGGGGTTAGGGGGCTTGTGCAGGGCCCCCCATGCAGTGTGGGGCAGCCCCCCACCTGGCCGCATCTGCTGAGTTGGGGCTTTTTTTTTAAAGAAATGGCAGGAGCTGGGGCAGACGGGACAGCCATTGCTGGGCTGGGAGAGGGTGGGTGATGGGCCTGACCTGGCTGAGTCAGAGACTCGGAGATTCGGCAGCAGCTGAATCGCCACATCAAATCACTATCCCCCAAATTGGCCGAATCTGAATCCAAAGCAAATACTAGCTGCTTTGCACAAGCCTATCTTGCACTCTCCTTTCATGTTTTCTTGGAATGCCCCCAATTCTTTACCACGTTGCCATGTACCAAATGGAGGCCCAGCACACCTCCCCTCCCGTCAGGATGCCGTATCTACTTGGAAGGACGTTGAGAAAGCAGCTTTTGTTCTCTGCAGAATGCTGGGCTAGCTTTTATATTGTCCACACAGCTGGGGAAAGCTCCTTCTTACCTATCCCTGGACAGGAGAGGACTAGACCAGACCTGTCCCCTACCTGGCAGGAGGTCTTATACTGTTAGCGAGGTACTATGAAATAATTCGGGACGGAAACAGCCTGTTTCTTTAAACCTGCACTTCCCAGGAAATGCTTTCTAAACCTGTGAGAGAAATTCCATTGTAATACACCCGTTTCATGAAAGGGAAACTCTCTGATCACACAAAAGGAAGAATTTCATGAGGGCAGAAATGTATATTACCGTAAACAATTAAATGTATTTTTTTGCAGTTTATCATCACGCTTCTCTGTTTTTAGAAAACCATCCATCTCTTTATGATTTGTTGATCTCTGACTTTCTGTGTTTGAGACTATTGCCCCTGTGAGACTAACCATTTCCAGCTACTCCATTATGTCATATTTGAGAATGAATTGCAGATTCACAGAGCAATGATAGATCCATAGGACAATGACACAAAGTTTGACATTCCCCAAAACAAGTTACGAAGAGCATTTGAGTGCTCCATGGCTTTCACAATGTAAGCACAAAAAAATTACCACCTTGAGGTATACACTTATCTCCAGATTCATCCCTGTATGCATGTCCATGGGTTTCTGTCAAGGTGAATCTGAGACTGTGTCCAATTCCGTAGCCTTAATGCAGGTAAGATGTTGCCTTGAAATCAAGTGGAGGTTTGTCTGTGTGAGGAGTTTGGGATTTGGGTCATCAACCAACATTTTTCAGCTTTAAAGCCAAGATTTACCAAAATTTGTTCTGGCCTGATTTTGGAGAGCACTAACCACCCAGAAGCTCCCATGAAATCATTGGGAGCTGCTGTAAGTTCAGAACAGTTGAAAATCAGTCACTATTTTCAGAACTGAGCCATAGGTACCATTCTCTTTGTCTTTGAACATGTTTGTGGTACCCAGCTTTTTAGGAAATGTATCTATATTTATTTAGGTGCCTGCATTTGAATTTTAAGATCCTAGCTCTTATGCTAGCTCTGTGTATCCAGAATTTAAATTTTTGGTGATTTTAAAGCTCTTTGGAAACCAGATCATGAGAATTAAATGCCTAGAAGTATAGAAGAGAGTGGTATCTAAAACTCACTGTTAAGTATACAGGGCAACAAAATGCAAGTGAGGGTAAAAGTATAAGGAAAACTTGCATCCCATTGAAATCTAATGTGTTTGGATGAAAATTCTGCTTTTGCCAATTTAGTAAATGTTTAAACTGGAGAAGTTTGCTTCCACATCTGGCTTGTGTTTAAATACTGTAAATATCCCTTCTTTCTCTTATTTTCACTTTTTTAATGCTGATTTTCAGTTTATATAATAAAAAGTAATTCACTTCAATGGATAGATGGACATGCTCTGCCATTGAACAAACTAATTATTTGCTTCTGAAATAAGGAAAAAGAACCTCCAAATTAACATTTCAAAATGGGAAAAATGTATGCAGAAAAAAATAAGTATCCTCCGTGTAAATACAATATTGTAATCGCCCCCAAAGTACAGAACAGTAACATTTTTTAAATGACAAACAAGTCAAATGCTTGTTTAGAATGTGATTTGAATCATGACTTCCATGTAAGATTCACTTTGAAAAGCAGAAATGATTCATCTCTGTTTACTTGTGTGAAGACAGTGTTATGATGCACTGACAGATGGATGAGGAAATCACAAATCAGATCTAAACATAATGATTTTTTTCCCCCTACTGATTCTCTGAGAATAAAATAAAAACTTTTACAGCAATAATTTGCAATCATCTGCATCCACTTATTCATAGGCAGTTGTGCAGGACACAAGGTTCAGTACTATGTATAGAATACCTGTCACACACACACTCTGTACTTTGGCCTACAAACCCTATAGCTTTTGTTCACTCTTAACATTGATTAAAAATTGCATTGGATTGATTTTGAGTCCTGACTGTGAATACACACCGGTGTTCTGAGAGATCCATTCATCAAGCTGCTTTTAACCATCCTACTACATCCTTGTGATCCTCCCATCTATATGCTGCATTCAGATCTTGTCTCATAGGGCACATCTACATGTGCTCCCAACCGCACAGTTCTAACTAACTGTGCAGTCGTCATTTTAGGACTTGCTTTAGCAAATACTAAATGACTTTGCAGTAACCACCGTTACTGTGCAGTCTCAGCGATGCATGGGCCGTTTCTGACCCTGCTGTGTAGTAACATTAGCATCACAGTTTGTGCCTGCTGATGCTACATCACTATAGCAATGAGCTACATCACCATAGTTCATTGACACAGTGATGTAACATCTCATGTAGGTGTGCCCTTAGAGTACAAACTTTTGGCAAAGTACTGTCCTTTTGTTATGAAGATTTAAATTCCCAGCACAACACTTACACAGCACTGAAATAAAGATAATAGTAACAATAATTACTGGATCTGGCCCTGTATTTGGAAAGCACTTAATCACATACTTAAAGTGTGCAAAGTACTTAAACACAAGATTCATTTTAAGCCCATGTGCAGCAGGGCACCAATCCTGACAGCTGTTATGGTCCAGGGAACCTCTCCAGACCTGAATGCACTTGGACACTCGCCAAGAAGCGAAGGACCAGTGGCACAGAAGGGAGCGCGAAGATGCCGACATCTGAGAGGACATGACAACCTCCATGCCTGCCATACAGAGAAACTAGGTCATTGGATCTTGCAGCCATCTCCTATTGGCCAGGAGGAGTCTGGCCAGAAGAGAAGGCTGCAGTGGTCCAGAGAGGGTTGCCTCAGAGAAGGGGAAGCATAAGCAAGAGAGAGTTTGTGCGAGCCACACAGAGGTGCAGGAATGGCAACCAAAGCCTGACTAGAGTACTGGAGGTGGAGATAGTGGGATGCTGAGGGCCTGCAATGATGCTTGAAAATTCAGGCAGGGAAAAGACTTCTGGAACTGGTAAGGTGGGAAATTCAAAGGAGTGTATGCCCGTGATATTGAATGTGACATAGAAGTACAGACCAGTAAATGCCAAGCTTCTGCCTGATAGACTTGAGCAGAGGCTGGCCCTATGCAGGACCTACCAATTCGATGAACAATGTAGATTAATGCAAGGCTGGTCAGCTGGGTAGTTGATTGGTCTGTTAGATAATTCCTAAGTAAAAGGTGGATGAACTTTGTAGCCTGGCATTCATGAGTTGAATCTCCTGAGAAGAAGTTAATGGCCCTAACATGAATTGATCTGATTGATCAAATGGGAGGAAATATTGATTAAATAATGTAGTTTGAGAGAGAAAGGTGCTGCCATGGTAAATAACTCTAATTAAAGGTGTAAGCCCTCAAATGACTACAGTGAGGATTAAACCAGGTAGCCAGTAAGAAGATGGCTGAACAGCGACCTAGCCTCAATGTCATGTCCATGGGAGAACAAAGCCCAGAGCGAGCCACTGGTCAACACCTAGCTAGGTGTGGTACAGTCAGGGTAGAGAGGAGAAGAGCCCTGTAAAGGAAGATTGCGAGTCACTCTACTCACTACAGGTAACACACATCTCACCTCCCCTTATTCTCCTTCAGTTCAACATCAAGGCATGGCAGACAAGCAATAAGGGATGCGATTAAGAGTGAAGAGGAGTGACGGTGAATTCATCACCATCAAGTCCTATGCTTAAGCATTTTCCTGAATAAGGACACTTTCTTTTATTGGAGACTTCAGTTACTGTTTGGGCTGTTTTCAATATATAAGGCACCACAGGAGTGTCCAGGATTAGGTATTGGGATTTCTTGTATTGTGTCATATTTATTGTATTCAGCATTAAATATTTTTAAAATAATTTAAATCAATTGAGAATGAAAGTCAGAAGTGTATCCAAACTGACTTGTGGGAAGCAGAAGTCAAACAACACTAAAACTAATGCACACCTATCAACACAAATGTTAAATGCAACTCTGGCACCCAGGTTAGGGGCAATGACTATTTCAAAACATCTTGTTAATCTCCGAGGACAGAAAATAGTGCAAAACCTCCTTGAAAATCTCATAATCTGTTCTTTTCATTGATGGATAGATCATGATATAGCACAACTTTAATACATGTTAATAATAGCCAGGATTTACATGCACACTAATGTAAAAAAATGTTTGTGGTCACTGTAAAATGGTGAAATATGCATTTAAAATAATACTAAGTTTAACGCTTAGTGAAAATTTAAAAGACCATAACATTTAAGTGTTAAAGTTTTCCCTTCAGTAATTATCTATGTCACTGGTAAAAATGTCATCAAAATCACATTTGACTACATTTTAGGATTTGCCCATATTGTGTCCTTTTACTTGGTTGCACAATATGCAATCAATATTTGCAAATGTTTCAGTGTACAGTTGTGGTTCTTCTCAATTAAGTTAAGTTTGTACCCTGAGAAAGATCTCTCAACATCCACATATGTTACAGGGCAAAACTTAAGAACAGAAGTTAGCATAGCTGGTACTTGTTCTTGTACGTCCATATAAGTAATCATCCAAGCAACTCTTCACAGCTAACAGTGTTTCATATCCAGGGTTTCTCTTCAAAAGCCTTTGCAGTTTGTTTCTTGCCCATTGGTCTATGTCGGGGTGCTCAGTCCCCAGCCCATGGGCCAACTCTGGCCCTCAGAAGACTACCCACAGGTCTGGCAATTGGCAGTGGGGGAGTGGTGATAACTAACACTACCCTCTCTCCTGCTGCTAAATTACCAAGCCCCACACTGCTGGATCAGGGCCAGGCCACACCCTCTCCTCCTACATAGTCAGATCAGATCCCGCCACATTGGCCTTGTGCATGGGATGGGGTCCACAGATAAACCACGCACTACCCATGTGGCCTACAAGGCAAAAACGTTGAGTACCACTGGTCTGTCAGCTGGAGAAGTGTTGGGTTTTTCTTGAACCTCCTTCATTTTGGCAAGAAACTTGTCAAGAGCCCCCATGCCACATCTCAAGTTGCTTGATCTGTGATAGAGCAGAAAAGCAGCCTTTAAACATTGCAAGATAGGGCTTTCAAAAGCCATTTCTGTAGCACTAATAGAGTGGGAGTGGGAGCAGCAGCAGCCGCAGCAGTAGCAGCAGCTGAGCCATGGTGCTGGGCTGTTGAGGTGGCTCCTGTCCATGCCAGTCCAGCCAGCTGCAGCCCTGGGCCCCCACAAATCTGGGGGGTGCCCCCCCATGCTTTGCCGACAAATCAGTTGTGCCCCCCATGCCACCTCAGATGCAACATCTATGCACCCCTCCACACCCCATAGACTTACCTGTGGGGAAGTGCAGGAGCTGCTCTCCATGCTGCCTGGCTGCCATATGTGGCACTGCCCCCATCTGATTGCCCTTCTCTTGCTCCCCCCAACCCCAAGCAGCCCTTTTCAGGCTGGAATATGGTTCCATGTTTCCCATGGTTTCCCACATTTTTTTCCTTTAAAGGATAATCTATGTATAAAGTTTGTTCATGACCCTTTCATATATTCTTGCACTCCATTTTTGGGTTGTGGCTCACGGGTTGAGAAATGCTAGTCTATTCCAAGGAATATTGCTGCACACTATGGCTCTACAGCATCAACAGCACAATTCTTAGGGTTTGTACAACTAAGCTTTTGTATGAGAAGAGATTGTATGCTTTTACCTTTTTTTGCTTCATAGCTAAGTAGTTTCTGGTTTTCTCAGGGTGATAGGTCTGCAGTTGTTCTTCACATGGAAACTACTTCTTATATGGTTGACAATAAATAATTTTGCCATTGGTTGTAAAGTTGGCATCAGCTACAATCCACATCTGTCACCGTACACTTTCACTAATATTACTGATCTCCATATTTTGGCTTTATTATTAGCAAGTAGCTAGCATCAAATAAAAGCTCTCAAATAACTTTTGATTAATAACAACGAAAATCTCTCATAACCAGCCCTGCATCTTCTCCACTGAGGCCATCTTTCCCCCTAACTGAAGTTGGTGCTGAAGTAGAACTACATGTGGCATCAAGTGTGCACAAGACTGCGCAGAGTTATATGAACGTTGCCTTAAGCATCGTGGCTTGAGAGAGGACTACTGGAAAAGAGCAGCCCTGCTCGTACAACTCCAAAAGTATAGAATCTGTTGGGGAGCAGGGAGGTCTGACTGGAAGTGCACAAGCCTCAGTAGGCTTCATCTGCATTTTGTGCTGTATTTGGGAGATTTACAATTTACTATATGTAGCAAGGTGCAAAGCTCAGGGGCTGGAGCCCGGCGGCAGGGTGTTAGAGGGTAATAGCCTGCCTGCCTAGGAGCCCTAGGCCAACTAATTGGGGTGATTGGCTGGCCCTGGAGGAAGTTAAAAGCTCCCCGAGACATGACAGTGGAGAGGTAGGGAAGCTGAGAAGAAAGGCAGTGCTGAAGCACTCCAGTGAAGTCCTTGATCTGCCCAGGAGAGGCAGGGTGGGAGGTTCTGTTGATGTTTTGCTCTTCTGTTTTGTTTGAGGTAAGAAAGAGCGAAGGGTGATTCCTGGACTTCACTGAAAGAGTAACAACCTGCTACGCCATATTGTAAAGTTTGGGGAAATATAAAGATATGTAAAGACACCCAGGATCATGAAGACATGAGGAAGACATAATGGAGTGCACAGTTGGTGGTGGTGGTTGTTCTAATGGAAACCCCCTGAAAAATCATTTTCTTTCAAATTGCAAACATATGCCTTGTTATGCATTAGCATCATTGTTATATGCTAAGCCCTCAAATATAGATCTACAGGTCTAACAAAACATACATTTTTTGGAGCAGCATTGCTACAAATAGTGTTTTAGTCAAGGTTCTGATAGCCTGTACACACAGGAAAAGAATATGCCCCACCTCACTTTTGATCTGCTTTTAGTATCCAGTGAGGTCTCTTAGAGAGAAAACAAATGGCTTGTAGCTCTGCCAGGTGGTTATTTCAGCTTTCAAGTTATATAAAGCAGAAAGATGGGTTTCTATTTGTCACTTAAGTTTGTGTGTTCTTCTCAATAATATTTTACTCAATTCAGAATTGGATAGAAACCTTTTTCCATCTTAGCAAAGCTTGAACATTTTTCCCCATTCCACATCAAGAGGAACTGAAGGCCTTTCAAAGTTTCTCCTAAAAAAGAGGAACCTCACCAGAGTGGCCAACCAATATCGTAGTGGTTTTTGTAAGGTGAATCTCTCTCCTTCTGTTGGAGCTGTGTCATGCTGTTTAAATACCCGCTATCATCTTTATTTCAGCCTGGGTCTTCCACATCTTGTGTGCGTGCCATAGCCACTAGGCTATATAATCTTTCTTCCTCTTTCTGGCCCTATGAATATTAAATATTCACTATGAAGTAGAACAGCTGCAAGATCTAGATTCTAGAGAGGGCCTTTCTGACATAACGGAAAAAAACCAAGGTTGAAGTTCCTGCTTCAGTGCCTAGATATTTATTTAGACCAAGTGGAGTACTTTCAAGAGAGTAGAGCGAAGCAGAAGATCCAGCTGTCCCCACTTGATTTGTCTGGGTGGTCAAGAGTCTGACCAGGAATGTAGAAGACTGAGACAAAAGAGCTCATTCTGAGTCAAAGAGCAGTAGTTGATATGACTTCATCTGAGAAATATGAATAACAGGTCTATTTTTTTCCACAGGACTATTGTAAGTCCGAGGTAAAGTTTGCAAAGACCCTTTGATGGAATCAGTAGCACAAGTAGGGCTGGGAAAGAGGGGCACCAGAATTGTCCCCCACCCTCACAGAGCCTGCTTTAAGTGCAACAGAAGGGTGGGCAGAGTGTATGCTGGTGGCGGCAGCCGTTTGTCTGGGCCTGTTTAGGAGTTCCCAGCGTATGTCAGACTCCCCACTCATGCACTCCCACTCTCCTGTAGGGTTTGCCCAGGTTGCCAGCTTTGTTCATTATGCCTTTGGATGAAAGACCAAGTTAGGCACCCAATTCCCATTGAAAATCAATAGCACAGAGTTACTGCGGCCTCAGGAGGGCACTTGCTGAGGGGGGCACTCGAGCACGTACGGAAGTCGCATTCGCTTTCAGACAGGGCAACTTAACTAAAGCCACCAGAGGAATCTTTATGAAAGAAAAATAAGCAGGCTCGAGACTCCAGATATATTTTAAGTTACAAAGAAAGTCATGTCTAGGAAGAGTCCTCCTTGTCTGGTATTTTACCCTGCTCCCCAAGCCCCTGCCCACTAACATGAAATAAGGTATGCAAAGCTGGTTTCTGAATCTGTTGTTTCAGTTAAGTTCTTCCCCTGCATTCTTGGTCTCTGAACTGATCTAAATCTCCTCTCCTGTTTAACTGGGCTTATCAGGAGCTACCAAAACAGCACATGTCTAAGCGGTTCCTTGATTTATGGAGCCTCGCAATACTTTTTCACGTCTCAGTTTTAAATGAAACTAGCAATACCCAGGCTCTCCCTGTGCAGTCTGCGAGGTTGGGATGCATCAAAATGGTCACATTCACACTGATCTCACCCAAAAAGTTACATGATCTGGCTTGAGCAGCACAGGAACAGCTCTGCTGGGTTTCAGGGCTTGCAGCAGTGTCTATGCCGGAGGTTGGCGGTGGCTCAGCACAATTCTCAGCAGCTTTTCAACTTGTCTTTTATCCTGAGCTTAATGGTCGAGTGGCAGGGAGTTCCCAGGCTTTTCCAAGTGAGCCTAGAGGGGCTTGTTCAGCACAGTTCAAATCTCTCAGCTCTAGTAAATTCTTCTGGTGCTTTTCCAGGCCCTGAAGTATGAGACCAATTTATGGAAATAATGTAATGTACTGCTGTAGTAAAGACACAGTACATCTGCTCATGATGACAACTTAACTGCAGGTACTGTATGGGTCCCACAGGTTATATTTATTATGTCTCTGAAAATGACCGCAAGCTAGAAAGGCTGCTTAATTCTTTTCACTGGTAATGCATTTTTTGTAGTATGTGTTTTCCTTTACTATGAGTTTTTAAGAGGATTTTTTTTTTCTGTCCTTGATTAATATCTGGAGAGTCTGGATTTAGAATGACATTCCAACCTGATCTAGTAACAAGGCTTGGATATGAAACAGAAGAGAAGAGGGCCAAGCTGGGGTTCTCACCATGCCAGAAATGCATTGTTTCAGTGCTCTGTCTGGGTGATGCACCTGCACCTACATATTACAGCCGCCACTGAGAAAACGTTCCCAAAATTCTGCTTCTCATTACATCCCCAGATCAAAATGTTCTTTATAATGACACCATCTCAGGCCAGCTCCCTCTCTAGCACTGGTATACCATGAGGTTTGTGGAGTGCTGATACCAAGCTCTCCAAAAATGTTCAAAAGCTAATGTGGATTTATGGACTTCTGTGACGATGCAGATCACACATGTTGTAACCACACAGAAATATTTCTTAGAGAGTAGCTGCAGGCAAATGGGATCTAATGTAAAGTGGAGAAGGAAAGGTAGTTTTCCTGTTCTGAAAAGAGCATTGAGTAAGAATAGCTACACTCTTTATTGTAGCTGTTTGGAAAATAGCTAGTTAGGCAGGCCTATTCTGCAGCTGAAGGGCCTGAGTGTTACACTAGCAATAAAAAAGTTGGGAGTTCGAATCTGGGTGTGGGTAAGTGATCCTTAAGTAGTAGGAAGAATTTTCTAACTGGGAGGGTAGCAAAACTTTGGAACAGATTACCCCGAGAGATATGGACTCTCCATCCATGGAGGTTTTTAAGGACCAGCTAGGCAGAGTCTTGGTTGAGATGATTTAGTTGGGGATGTTTCTGCTTTGAGCAGGGGGCTGGGCTAGATGACTCCAGAGGTCCCTTCCAACCCTAATTTTCTATGATTCTATGAATAGGGTATTTTCTCCCATAGTACATTTAATCTTTTTTTTTTTTCTCAAAAAAGCCCTGAAAATTGTAGTCAGTACTAAAATTGAAAAGTTGAAATTTGCTGAAGAAAACAGACCCTTTTTTGTTGAGGGAGAGAGAGAGAAAGATTTGATTAATGAAATCCTTATCAAGAGAAAAAAAAAAAACAGTTTTCCATTTCTCTTTATGGAAATGAGATATCCACTAAACCAGAGGTGGGCAAAATGCGGCCCGCGGGCCAGATGCAGCCCACCAGCTATTCTAGCCAGCCCACAGGGACCCTAAAAAATTTAGAAAATTAATATTTATCTGCCACTGGCTGCCTATCATGCAGCCCTAAATGACTTGCCAAAACTCAGTAAGTGGCCCTCTACCTAAAATAATTGCCCACCCTTGTACTAAACCATAAGCACAAGGTAAAAGTTAAGGTGTTTCTTTGACCTATTAAGGTCTGAGAGGCCTACCCATCTGGGAGAGTGCCTTTCTACGCAAGTGGTGCTGTGACACTTGTGCTCAGCAGAAGTGCTAAAGATGTGGTCTCTTTTCTTTATAAGAAAAAAGACAACTGGACAGGTCATTCTCAGTGGAAAACATAATACATAAGAATTTTTTCCTCTGCCTAGTCTGGACCAGCTTAAACCTGTTGGCCTTCAGAGCAGAGACATAACTAAAAATGTTGGTGCCCGGGGGGGCAAGAGCAGAGGGAGGAGGATGCAGGGTGCTGAGCTCTTTCTTCCTTGCACAGGAGCCACACCAGCTGCGATGGCAGCATAAGCTGCCCCAACATGAGCTCCCTGCGATAGCATGGACTGTGGCAGTGGTGCAGACACCCCAGAGGCTGTCATTCTTCTACACCTATCTCAGTCAGTGCCTAGTGGTGCCATGTTTGCCCACCTCTAGTTATGCTACTGCTTCAGATCACAA
Source organism: Caiman crocodilus (assembly GCA_030014935.1). Classification (NCBI taxonomy): domain Eukaryota; kingdom Metazoa; phylum Chordata; order Crocodylia; family Alligatoridae; genus Caiman; species Caiman crocodilus. Next base: position 37,010,711 of record JAGPOW010000229.1, read on the forward strand.
TGGGAAGAATCGTGGGATTTCTCTTGCTGGGGAATAACTGCTTTTTATGAAATCTGCCACTGTTTCTCTTAAAGTTAGTAGTTTATTTTTAAGGACCTAGAGCCTGAATCAAGCACTTTTATATACATTACATCAAAGGAAACATTGATCATTCTTAATTATCTCTCCTTGATTAATTCTATGCTAATTTTGTGTGTGTGTGTGTGTGTGCCCATCTGCATATGTCTGTAAATGCACTTATCAAAGGATATATACAGAAAGAATCCTAATTACAGCCAAATTAAGAAAGTGCAGAATGAATGGTTTTCTATGCTCGTATGATAAAGACCTCCCTTTGACAGTCATATAAACAAATGTATCAGAGAAAAGGGAAGGAGAGCCAATACTTCAACAGACACCTTCTGTTCAATGCACAGGGAGTCGCAAGTATAGATCCCTCCACATGTGGATGATAATGTGCCTACCTTTCTAAGTATTATATGTAACAGCACTATTCTGTAGTGTATTTAGCACAGTTATCAAGTTTTAATAATTAGTTTTATATTAAACTATATTACTCAGGCAAAAAACAAGCGGTCATTACATCAATTATATAAACAAAATAAGCAAGAATCCACCATGAAACATTGAAGAGATTGATTAAATGATTTAAACATTTTTATTATTAATATTCAGGATTGCTAGACTCCCAGAATGGAATTAACTCTCCTGTGAGTTTACTTTTTATGCTGTCAAGCCTGTGTACAGTACATTGCATAATTCCAAGTTCTTCCTTTGGGGGTGATTAATCTTCATTTTCTTTATAGATAGGTCCCCAGTTTTCATATGAGGAAAGTTTCTTGTACTCTTTTTCCATCGTTTATCCTCCCAAGTTCTTTCCTTTTCTGTCTCCATCCTTGTCAATAGCAATCTTATTCCACCTCTCATTCTGCTGGTGGAATTCATATCGAACTTGATCCGCTCTTTCCTTCACACTGAGTGCATCTATGTGTACCAATTTAAGAAGAATTAGCCATTTTTAAGATGTGTAAAGGGCACGGGTATATACATGTGCACCCTTAACGTGCCTTAAAAATGGCGATTGTAGGCAATATATTTATGCCTAAATTTGATACCTGCAAAAGCCTAAATAGTATTGAATCTCATAAGCTGTCCTTATAAGATTTAACCTGCAAGTAATGAAAAGCAAGTATTATCTGCCATGTTCATGTCTATTACCTTTGAAGAAAAGCTGCCTGGGCTGCAGTTGAAAAACAAATCTCTTTTAGTCTTACAGTGAACAGAGAAATGGAGTTATATTGATGTGGTTCAGTTACCAGGGTTTGAATTCAAATTCCTCATGTATTTCAAAGAGGTCTGTACCTTAAAATTCTGGTTATGCTTCGCTTGTGTTACTACTTTTAACACGTAAAACTAGATTACAACATTTTGAAAATGTAGCTGTATATGTGCGCCTAATATACGAAATGTTCATACAAAATGCGCCAGGTTACAAACAGGGAATGTGCATCTGCTCTAGAATAAAAAAAGAAAAGCAATGTGAGTAATCTTTATACCATATTGCTTTATTAGTATCTTAGATCTGTCACATTGTTTGGATAGAAAAGCAGCAGTTGATTGCAGTTTTATACTGTATCAACTGTTTGCTCTGTTGCTAAAAGTAGATTTAAATGAGATATATCAATCTTCCTAACTGATAGCAGGTTTATTATATGAAAGCTAAAAAAAACCCTGTTTTAATATAAATATGAACATTTATGCCATTCATGCCATGTTGTAGTACTTCAACCCAACAGCTGAAATGGATATAAGAATGTGCTGGATTAGATTTCCAGCAGTGAAAAATAGTCAGCAATGTTTCCTCTACGGAACATAAATATTTAAGTAAGTTAATTAAAATATATCAAATTTTTTAAGGACAGATTGTTATAGTTAGAATTGTCAGGCTTATTTTGGCATTTATAGAAAAGATCAAATTTTACAAACATATGAACATCAACAACCACCGATTACATCATAAGTGGTGGCTGGATAGTCGGACCAGGTGTAATATTAGCAAAATTCCTCCCCTTTATAAGCTCTGAATTTTGATGTTTCTGTAAAGCATACGATGGCTGTCTATCTTCCCTGGCAGGTTTCACATCCGGAGTTTAAGGTTGTGATTCACAGCAGTTGCTTGGGAATGTTTTGTTAAGATTAAGGTATACATTTCATATAAAGCCTTCGGGGCCAACCTGCTTAGGAGAGATCCTTCCAAATAGATTTTCCCCCATTGTGGTTTAGATCTTTCCTGAATTAAGCTAATTTTTTGCAAATACATGCAAAAACGTCTGTAGAGGGAAGCTTGAACTTATTCTCAAGTTGCTGAAAGTTTGCAATGTGTTTTTTGTATTCCCCCCCCCCCCTTGACATGTTGTAATCTCTCTTATGTCCATATTTTAAAGCTGAGGTCATCCTGACATAGATGAAAGTCCTGGAAGCACTCCAAGGTGGGAGGCAGAATGGAATTTTGAAGCTGTGCCTAAGTACTTACAAGCTTTCTTCTAAAGTTCAGTAGTAGTTACCATATTCATAGGATACAAGATTTCTGGGGACGTGAATGGTGAAATTGGCTACAATAGTCTCCATGTGGCCTCCTAGCATTGCCAAAGCGATGGATTGAAGTAGAGGTAAAATAAGAGGTATTTTATTTATGTGTTTGTTTACTTATTTATTATTTTAATTCCCTACTGTACTTTAGACTGTGTCAGGGGCAATTATTTCGGGTGGAGGGCCACTTACTGTGTTTTGGCAAGTCATTGAGGGCCACATGGGTAGCTCCACCCCTTGACATATACCCCACCCCCTGGTCACCATCTTGGGACCAGATGTCCCTGCCCCTGACCTTTGCCACCAGAATCCCTCCCCTTGCCCCCTGGAAGCACTCCTTTCAGCAAGGAGGTTTACCATCCTGGACCCAGAAGAATACCAAATGATATTCTAAAAATCAAACATGTACTATAACATTCATTAATTTCATTTTAAAAATATTTTTGTCTTTATTTACATGCATTTGTGTAGTGTACATAGAAGTGATAGTATAATATCTTTAAATGAATTCTTACTCTTGTATATTGTGGGAGGGTGGGTATAGGGTTTGGGGTATGTGGGGGAAGGTGTGGGTGTCTATGTGGGATTTGTAGGGGTTGGATAGGGAGGGAGAGTGTGGTGGTGTGGGTGTGTGTGGATATTGTAGGGGGCTGTGAGTGTGTGGAGATGGAGGGTTTGCCCACAGCCCCCCTCCCCCCGCAGCAGGCAGAGCCCCCGCCAGCTCTCCTGCAAGCCTAGGCTCCACCAGTGCAGGCCCCCTGCTCCTGCTCACTGCCACTTCTCCCTGTTTGCCACTGCTGTCCTTCTCCTGCCACTTCCGTCTCCCCCACACCAGCACCACATCCCAGCTGCTCCTGCAGTCCTGCCAATGCAGCCAGGAGCCAGGTGGTGCCAGAGCCACCAGTGGGCAAGTGGGGGGTGGGGGGAGGAGTGGGGAAATGGCTGTGGCAGGTGCGGGGAAGGGGCAGCAAGCGGATGCACAGAGTGCACCAACAGCTGGCCAGGATCATGGGGCCCAGACTAGTGCACTGGGGCCAGCGCTAGCAGGGCAGCAGGAGTGTGGGAGCTGGGCTGGCAGGGGTCTATGGAGCTGGGCTGGCTTCTCCTCTCCCTGCGTGAGCTGGGCAGCCCGGCTCCATACAGCCCCTGCCAGCCCAGACCCCACATTCCTGCTGCTCAGCATGGAGGAAAGGGGCCTCCCTCTCACTGCCACCAGACAATTTTAGCTGCGTCCACCTGGAGCCCTCGCCATGCCAGGCTGCAGTGCAACTCCTTCACCACCACCTCTGTCCTGCCCAGCACAGCAGCAGTAAGCCATGTGGAGCAACCGCAGGGCAGCTCACAAGTGGCAGTGAAGGAGTCACACTGCAGCCTAGTACAGTGCGGGATCCCTGGCGGATCTACTGCCACTCAGCCCCAACGAGCGAGCCCAGAGCCAGCATAGGACCCAGGCTCCGCAGTAGCAATGGGACACACTGCTGCTCAGCACGGGAGAAAAGCAGCCCTTCCTGCTGCCAGTGCCCCCTGGGCAGCCACTTGGAGCCCATGCAGAGCTGCCTGTGCCTGCTCTGCGCTCCCACCATTGCACCATGGGGCAGCCAAGAGGCAGCAGTGGTGCAGCAGAGACACAGGACAGCCCCACGTGGGCTCTGGGCAGCTGTACCAGGAAGCACCGGCCATGTGGAGGGCGGGGGGCACTTTTCTCCTACACTAAGCAGCAGTTTGTTCCGTGTCACCATTGCTTACCCCAGACAGGCAAGCGCGGGGTCAGGGCTGCGCGCTCTCATCCCTGCCTGTACTGCAGGGCTGGTGCAGGGGGGCCTGGGAGCGAGCAGACATGTGGGACCCAGCAACAACAGGATGGGAACATGGGGCCCATACTGGTAACCTGGGGCCAGCACCAGCGGGGCCCACAGCAGGGCGGCAGGAGCATGGGGTCCCGGCCAGCAGGAGCTCTATGGAGCTGAGCCAGCTCCCCCCTCTTCCTGCTGATAAAGCCCAGCTTGGCTCTACAGACCCCTGCCAGCTCGTGTGCTGCACTCCTGCCATCCCACCCTGGGCGCACTGATGCAGACGCCGGCACAGGCCCCACGCTCCCACATGCCTGCTCCCTTCCACTCTCCCCTCCCCCACCACTTTTCTGCCCACCTGCCAGCCGCTCTGCCCTGCGTGGCTCCCAGCTGCATGGCTAGACTATGGGACTCAGTGGGATCCAGTCTGGCCTGGCCCCAAGAACTGGGGAGATTGCCCATGGTCCTCCCCTGCCTTCCTGCCCCCCACCCCTTCTTACCTGAATTTCCCACTCCTGCACAGGTCCCAAGCCAGAAGCCTCTCCTAGACAAGGGCTTCTGGCTGTGGGGGGAGGAGGCAGGTGGGTCCTGCTGTTCAGGGTCCTGCCATAGCTTCCCCTGGATCCTACTGCCTCTGGCTCCTGTCATCTTTGACAGGCAGCCTGGGGCAGTTAAATATTAATTTTCTAAATTTTTTAGGGGCCCTGGGGGCTGGATAAAATGGCCTGGTGGGCTGGATCTGGCTCACGAGGCGAGGTGTCTTTTGCCCACCTGGACTATGTGCAGTGAAGAACTCTTTGGCCCCTTACCTTTCACCTTCAAGTTATATTGTGTTCCACTGGAGCCATCAGATAATGGTGGGTAATGTGATGTTCATACCAATCCTGGTCCACCCTACGACTCTGCCCTAGGCAGATAGTGATGAAAAGACTGTGATGGGAAATACTGTTACCCAAGAAATTCCAGAAGTTTAATCAAAATACAGGGTTTCTCTTTTTGAATGGAGATTTTCAGAGCTGGTTTTAAGTGCACAATTCTATGCATTTGGTATCTTGTATATGTTGATACTTTGTAGACTTCTTCAGTGCCTAAGGAGATTATAGTTGAAAAGGAAGAAGACCCTTTGAAGAAACCACAGAAAGAACGTCAGAGATATATGCATATTTTATATGTGGCTGGGAATTCATGCTTTAAAAAAAATCCAGATTTTCCAGTTTTGGAGTTAATCAAAATTTGATCAAAGAAGCTGATTTATTTATGAATTGGAACCCTGCTTCCTTCAAAAGGGAAAACATTTAAGAAGCTGGCCCAACTCCACAAAGCAGAGACATATCAAAATCAAACTAGCCACGCTTGCAACAATACTTCGACATTTCCTTTACTGACTTCCCTACCTGTCTGTCATTTAGTCCCTGAAGGTCTTCCTGCTTATAACTGCATAGTATGGCCTGGATCCAACAAAGCCCCTAAGAACTAAATTCACCGTGACTAAATAGATCTTTAAAGTTAAAGATAGGCTTAAGGGCCAGATTTTTAGAAGTACTTAGTTAACTAATGATGTAGGTAAGTGTCTAGTAGGATTTACAAAAGCAATTAGGGACCTAACTCCCATTGCCTTTTTTTTTTTTTTACTCAATAACCTCTTATCTGCACCTTTAGGCACTTTAAATGTTTTGCTCAATTGTGGCCTAAGGTTCTCAATGTCCTTCATCCTCTGAGCTTTGGTTCAGACCAGGGGAAGAAAAAATGATTCACCTAGACAGGGGAAGGAAGAAAAAATGGTTCACTTAAACAACTTCTAGGCTAGTGGGGCTGCACACAGCACCAGCCACAGGCCCCAGGGACTACACACTGCAAGGGCTATCTGCTGCTTAAGAGGACCTCCCTCATACTATTTCCATTGTGCATGAAGCCCTGTCCCCTCAGACCACACGTGGCACATGGGCAGCCCACTCTGAAACACAGGCAGTCCAGTTCCCCCCTGCCACACATGCAGTATCCCTCCCCACCATCCCTGGACCACGTACATTGCTCAGGCAGTCCATCTGCAGCATGCAGTATGAATAGCCCGGCTTCTTCCTTTACCGAGAATACACCATGCTCAGCCCGGCACCCTCCTACATCATGCACACAACACAGAGCAGCTTAGCCCCTCCTGCTACACCTTCCCATCCTGAAGAGTGGAAACAGAAACCAGAATCCAGAGGAGGGAGGGGAGCCCAGGGAACCTGGACACTCACTGCAACAGTAATGAGCAGAGTGGCAGCTGGGCTGCAGCCTGCAGGCCATGTGTTAAACTTTGTGGGACACTTGTAACTCATGAGCCACCTTTTGGATTTAGCACAAGACCTTTTCAACTGTGCAGACTTTTATTATAGAGATTTGTAGTACTGGCTTTCTGTTCTCCCTACCCACTTTTGAACTTTTGAAAAACCTAAAAGAAAAATATATGGTGTACTAACTAATAATTATACCTTAAATCATAGTACCTTAAATTGTACTTGAGCATAAAAGAATTAAGTCAGTGATGATATCTATAAATGTCTGTAACTTGTGTGTAACTTGCAACAGGATTAAGTGACACTCTTAATCGTACAATTGGTATGAACCATGCATTCTGTTGTTCCTTCAGCAATTACATGCACTTTTTTAGCTTTTTGCTTTGGCTTCAAGATAAAGCTTACCGGTTTCCATGCCTATAAATAATCATGCATTTTTTTTCCATTTTTGAGGTGGAGAAAACTAATAAGATAATAAATTTTCAGTGATTACTAAATAGCTTCTGGAGTCTGACAGTAATTTCATCATTTTTTGGGATCAGGCCTACAACCCTGAGGACTTAAATTCCCTTTCTTTCATGATTTTTTTTATTAATCTTGCCCTTCATCCTCAAAATGCAAATGTTATACAATAATAGCTCAAAAGAAATCTGCAAATGCTGGAAAGTTTGCATGGAAAAAAAAAATCTCATTACCAGAATGATTCCTAACCAGTACAATGTGGAGAACCTTTACTGACGCTCACTAGAAGTGGAAGCACATTGCCCTTCAACTTGGCACTGGAATAATGCAGCATGCTTTGCCAGCAATAAACATGTTAAGTAATAGAAATTGAAGCTGAAGTACAGTTTGCGTACTAGCTGTGGCTCATGTTAGTGTGTTCTTCAAGGTGCCTTTTCACCATTCAACCCTTTAGTTTAGAGGCAAAGGTTGCAGAGGAAAAGTCAGGGAAAGTCTAAGGGCACATCTAAATGAGTGTGCACATGCCTCTTGTAGCATCTCAAAGCCCTTTGAGATGTTGAAAGAGGCATGTATGGAAACAAAAAAATGTTCCCTGTACTGCAAAGGATACTGGATATCCAGGGGTCAAAAATTACCCCGGCAAAAAAAGTGGGGCAGGACACGGTCCCTGACCATGCTCTGAGGCAATGGAGGCTCAGGTCCTCCACAAAGCTGCTCTAGCAGCCAGCCAGAGTGTCTCTATGGCTGGCTCTTGCCCCAGTGCTGAAGCACGCTGCCTGCCCATGCAGATAGTGTGCCAGCCGGGGGAGCCGGGGGACCCAGGCTCCACACCAATAAGTAGGGGGAGGGGACCATGGGGGGACCCCTGCTGTCCCCACCCCCTGTCAGCTCCCCAACCCCCCCCATCACTGCCCTGCCTGGCCCCATTCCCCAACCTGCTCCTTGAGCCCCCCCAGATCACTGGCTCATGTGGCCCCACTCCCTGCTGACTCCTGCAGCCTCCCCAACTGCTGCCCCACCCAGCACCAGCATCCTAGCACAAAAAAAAAAAGGCCCCGCACTCAGTGGCTGTAGCAGTGGCTATTGGGGCCTCTGACACCTCGTGGGAGAGCCCTGCCATGCCTCACAGGGTAGCATTGGGAAGCAGGGACTGGCCTCAGCTGCCTGGCACCTGCATTGCCACTGTCAGATCCTGTGGGTGCTGCACGGCTCAGCAGGGTGCCACATGGCACCCCACACTGTCTGGCAGCTTGGGGCCACTCGGACTGCATGGTGGGGGCTCTGCCACGAGACCCAAGACCACAATGGCTGCTGCTACAGCCAGTGAATGTGGGGCTTTTTTTGTTTTTGTTTTGGTGCTGCCAGATAGGGCAGCCATCACGGGGCCACAGGAGCCAGCAAGGGATGTGCTGTGCAGGGGGCTGTGCCCTGCAAGGTTGCAGGGGACCCACCCCTCCTGAGCAGCCCATCCTCATGATCTACCCACATCTACCCACACACCCCATTTTTCCCTATTCAGTGAAGTGGAGAGCTAGGTCTACATATTTATTGTAATACTCTTGAAAGCTATGCTGAATGAGAAGTCCTGATGATTTAGGGCCAGATTTTTAAAGGCATTTAGGCACCTACTGTCATCTATTTTGATGTGTAAAGCTGCAAGGCAGAATGTTATCCTGTAATAATAGTGACACTACGTTATTATAGAGTGCCTTTTCTCAGCACCTCTCAATGTCATTCACAAGGTAAGTATTATTGTGTTCATTTTACAGATGAGGAACCTGAGATACAGGGGTGATAAGTGACTCATCCAAGATCACTCAGCAGGCCAGGAGTCCCAGGCCAGCCTTTCTGGGTATGGGAATTAGATCAAGTGGTAGAATGCTTGCTTAGCATATGAGATGTACCAGGATTAATGCCTGCATTCTCTAGTGAGTGGCAGTGCCCTTTATTTCCAACCTTCATTTTCCCTCAGGATGGTATGCATCATAGTCAGGCTGCACCATCTCACCATAACCTCGGGCAGTTAATGACAGAGCCAAGGGGAGACCCCAGGTGTCCTGAGTTCCAGTGCTGTGTTCTAGTTACTAAATCACATCACTTTACGTAAAAAGTGCTTTACTGTATTAGGCAATGCTGATAGTGTCAACTACAAGGTTGCCCTAGAGTGCATACCTACTAACCATTAAGACTAAGCCCTTTAGGTCAAACACAGGCAATTGTCCAGACTGACCTTGTAAACTCTGTTTGGAACTTATCTAAGTATGCTGGCCTTGAGGACAGAAGTTTGCTAGATAAAATTCCACAGTTCTCTCTTCCTAACTTCCAGCCCTTTTGTGGCCCAACTTTTCTATCTACTGCCTATACAGCAAGAAACGTGGACTCCAACTAACTCTGAGAAGGGATCCACAAAGGAACCTGCAAAAGATCTTGTTGCTATATTTAAGAAATAAGGAGGACAATGCAGATGCTTCTGGTACAGACTACCAGATGTGTTATAAAGGACACAATGGCAGAGCTGTTAAAGCATTCAACTGTGACCCAGACATGTAGGTTTGAGACTTTCATTCTAAAGGCCATCTCAGTTGAATCAGCTGCAAATGGACACATGGTCATTTGGTGTGGGGGTCAAATGTGACTGGACATGTCTGTTGTTGTGTACAGAAACAGATATGCCTTAATCATGGTAGACCAGTGGACTGCTAGGATCAGGTGGGCCTTGACAAGGCATGGTACACATCAGGAAAAGTAGTTCAGGCTGGTCATAGGTGACATCAGAAGTTTGGAGTGTGTTGATTTATTGACAGCTGTTTGAATTATCTCATCATTGTGGAATGTTGGTCTTTTCTGCGCTCTATCTGTGACACACGTATACATTTTTCTAGAGATGAAATGTTTTGCCTAATTTAGTCTTTGGGCTGAATGTTGGGCATTTGCCTGAGGCATAAGGTATGTGTACAACACATCCTAAAGCAGACAAGTCATGCCACCAAGAAATAAATCCCACATGCTAGTTCTTCTTGTAATTTTGCAAAGTAGATGCCTCAGGACAGCTCCAAATGGGTATCTCAGCATCATGTTCAGGCTCTGTCTCACAGTCTGCAAACCTGTGGCATGAATCTCAGGTAGGGTTACCAACTGTCAGTAACTTTAATGACAGTCAGTAAAAAATCAGGCTAAAAAAGACTGTCAGTAAAGTCAATAAAAAATAGGTGTCAGTACAAACACTAAGCAGCCGCAGCTTGACTGAAACTCTGACAGATGTTAGAACCTAGCAGCTATACTATTCAGACTGCATTCTCATAGCCATGTGCTGCTGCTGTTGCATCTCAGGCTGCCTGTAATATTGGTGGGTCACAGGTATACTTCCTTGGGGGTCTGTGCCAGGACAGGAGGAGTGAGGCTACCAGAGGTAAGGCTGGGGGGGTCCATTGGAGGGGAAAGCAGGTTGCAAAGTGAAGCCAGGGGCATCAGGGTATGGGGATGAGTAAGGGGGGTGGGGCTGGCAACGGGGAATGAGGCAGCACAGTGTAAAACCATTGCTGCAGTCAAGAATTGCCATTTGCCAGTCCAATAATTGTTTTACGTAAACTTTTAACTGATAACCATTTTTTTTTTACTTTTTTTATTATGGTTGATGTTAAATATGTGACATGTCAGTAAAAAAAAGTTTGTCAGTAAAAATATTGCAGCTTGTCAGTAAAAAAAAAATCCCTGGTTGGCAATCCTGGTAGCAGGTCTTATTTTTTGGTGGTGTTCCTTGTCTCACTTAGCAGGCATTGTTGGCATACTGTTGGTGTATGATATATAGGAGGTCAGAGTAAATGATCCAGTAGTCTTTTTGGTGTAAATTATATAAATGTATGAACCAGCACGGGTTTGTCTCAGGTAGATCCTGCCTGACAAACCTTGTAGCCTTCTATGACCAGGTCAGGCACTGTTTGGATGTGAGAGCCAAGGCTGATGTCATCTTCCTGGACTTTAGGAAGGCCTTTGACACAGTTTCGCACCCTATCCTCATTGGGAAGCTAGCAGACTGAGGAGTGGATGCTTACTCAGTCAGGTGCGTGGCCAAATGGCTTAGAGACCGCACCCAGAGAGTGGTGGTGGATGGTTCCTTATCGGCCTGGAGGGAGGTGGGCAGTGGGGTCCTGCAGGGTTTGGTCCTTGGACCAATATTACTCAGTATCGAAGATATTGAGTAATATCAGTGATTTGAATGAGGGCATGGAGAGCATCCTCTCCAAGTTCACTGATGATACCAAGTTATGGGGCAAAGTTAGTATACCGGAGGACAGGGAGCAGATTCAGGCTGACCTGGACAGGTTGGATCAATGGGCAGAGAGAAATAGGATGCAATTTAATAAAGATAAATGTAAGGTACT
>JAGPOW010000229.1:37041810-37057278 GCA_030014935.1 Caiman crocodilus
TCTTTAAAAACGAAGGCTTTCAGGAGCATGGCTGCAATGTCATAGACATTCTGGCACATTGCATATACTAGAGAGCTTAGCAAAGTGCAGGAAACCATTATCCTGAAGCTAATTAACTGTTTCCGCCCTCAGAAGACTAATTTCTTTTTAATGATCATGGAGAAATCTTCACAGCAGGACCACTGGTTTTTTTCCCCATAAGTAATGGAGGCCAACTCCTGTTTTATCTGGTAATGGGCTTCCGGTTAAGCAATCTTCACTTGTATGATGTGTCTAGTTACTGAATTACATCATGGTGGAATAAAACAAATTTGTGGGAATAAAGCAATGCAGATGGGTAGAGAAAAGTGAACAAAGAAAACACATGTTCATTAAACAGTCCATCAAAAATGCTTATTCTCATTTTTTTAAGTTTTAAACAACACATACAAGTTTTACTTCCCATAATACTTAAAATGACCACCAAGGAGCATTCAATAATCATAAGTAGATAATTAATTAACTTAATCAAAGCTAAGCAGATGTTAAGGTTGATTTGATTTGATCACACTTGCAGTCTTGTCTGTATTCATTTTCTGTGGAGGTTTCTTTGAGTAAGGTACACTAAAGATCCAGGTGGACCTTCTTTTTGTAGAGTCCTCAAAAGCATATTCTCAGTGGTCCCGTTTCAGATCGTTTTGGTGAAATCCTGGTCCAGTTGATTTCAGCGGCAAACTTCCACGAGACGTCTTTTGTAGGTTTGCACATTCAGGTGTAAAGTCCACATTCTATTCACTGGCATTTTAAGGAACATTCATACGACAACAGGGCTGTCCCGGGGGCCGGGTGCAAATCAGGGTGACTACCCTGGGCCCCACGCTTTGGGGGGCCCTGCAGAGCTGGGCAGAGTGGCTGCGGTGACTCTGTGCCACTGCCACCAGCTTCACGTCCAGTGAGGCTTGCTACACACCCCCACCCCCCACCGCTGACACCACCATTGCAGATGGTGGCGGCAGCTCCTTTGGGTGCATGGAATCAGAGCAGTGGTGGGTCCCCACATGGGCTGGCTTGTCCCGGGCCCCGCACTTTCCTTAGGTTGGCCCTGATGACCAAGCAATGTAACTGAGAATCAGGTCCAACATTTTGCAGTCTAAGTGGAAAAAGGAGCAAGGCCCATTTTAACAAAGGTGTAGTGATGTGTCCAGGCACCAGGGGCAGGCATATCATACATTCATATTTACTTGACTATAAGATGGTCCCCCAACAATTAGCTTCTATATATAGAAAATGTATTAATTTGTTATAATTTTCCAGGTAAAAAAATCTAATTATTAGAGGTTTCACTCGAATTTTTCCCTTTCCCGCTGCTACAACAGGGGAAATAAATCTGAGGGGCAAATAGGCCCCTTGCCCTCTGCCCCCTCAACTTCCTCTGCCTGCAGCCGCTGCCCCTTCTATCACGCCCTCCCCCTGCACTGCCCCAACATCAGATTCTGCTCTGTCCGAGCACATGGAAGTGAGAACCAAATTTAAAAACACTGAGCACATCTAGACAAGATGCTTAATGTGCAGAAGATAAATTCTACTGTACATTAGCATGACAAGCAAAGCCCATGCTAATGCACAGTAGATTTACTTTAATATGCAGTAAGACTGCAAAAAAAAATAATCTGCACTAATAGCCAGTAGAGCCAATCAGAGTGCATTAAGGTAGTATCTGTCATTACAGATACTAAACTTAATGTACTGTAATTATAGTGGATTAACACACCCACTGACTTTGAAATAAACATACTATAATTTGCATACAGTATCCATAGACTTCCTTCATCCAGAATTGACGCATTTAACCTTTTTTGAAACTACTGTAAATTTTAGCATAGGTACTCCATAGATTCACTTTAAAGCAGCACTTTCATATTTGCATAATATTAGTCCAAAGTCAAAAGGCTTATGATTTACCATATAGTTCATTAGGCTGGGTCCAAGCAGAGTGAACAGTGTTTCAAGTCGTGGTGACCCCACAGCTAAGCACTGCTCAGTACGTGCATGTTCTCTAGATACTACTCACGAAGGATCCACACGCTAGTTAGCCCCCACTCAGGACTGGAGCTGCGTGTTCTTGTCATGAGTCCTGGGATCTTCCAAAAATTTATATGCAGATCCTCATGGGAAACCTGGTCTGACTTCATGTGGGGGCAGAGCCACATTACTTGTATGCGACAAGCTGCGGAGGTGACAGAGGGATTCTGGGTGTATTTTTTGGGCCTGTTTAGTAGGGCCGTGTGAAATGGCTATGTTTCATTTCCATTTCAGATTCAGCCATTTCAGAGGGACAGTGATTTGTTCCGGTGCTTCGGATCACTGTTCCATTTCAATTTGGCTGAATCTGTTTCGGAGTTTCAATACAGTTTCATCGCTGATGTGGGGATTCGGATTGGCCAGGGAGAGGCAGGCACAGCCAGGTGGCTGCAGGTTCTCCCATGGCACCTCTGGCTGTGTCTGCCTCTCCCTGGGCAGGAGGAGCTGTGGGAGAAGCCCCCATGACTACCCTGCCTGGCCCCACCCCCACCCAGCCCCAGCCTCCTGGCACTTTAAAAAAAAAAGAAAGCCCCACACTCACTGGCTGCACCAATGGTGACCAGGGCCTCTGAGGGCTCGTAGCAGAGCCCCTCGCACAGCACGAGGCAGTGAGGGTCAACGGGGATTGTCCCTCCCACCTGGCACCCGCACAGAAGCTACCCCAGGGTGCAGGTGCCCCATGGCTAGGCAAGGCACGGTGTGCTGTCTGGGACCAGGGGCTGCTGGTGGTGAGTGGTTCCCAGCTCTAGCTGACAAGTGGAGCCACTGCAAGTCCTAGCCAGCGTATGGCATCCTGCCAAACTGCAATGCGCCCACTCCATGCAATGCCTGCTGCGTGGGTGCCAGGTGGGGGGCCTAGATGGTCATCTCTCCTGGCTTCAGCTTAGGTCTAAAGTTAGTCCTAAGTGCTGCCAGCTGTCTCTGGCTTCAACTTGGGACTAAAGTTAGTCCCAAGGGCTGGCAGCCATGTGGCCAGAGGCTGGAGCTCCTCCCACAGTGGCCACAGGGCCACCTGGCAGGCTGTTCTGACCTGGGACTAAATTTAATCCCAGGTCATCTGCACATGTAGATGCCAGCCTATTCCTGCTTACAGTACAGTAAATTTAAGCCATTGTAAATACATGTGTAGACACACCTGGAGAATATTTAGCTCTAGAACTTAGCCTCAGTTGAAATGTATGTCTCTTCAGTGAGCTGGGTTTGTTTTCCAGCCTGTGCTTCTCATCTTGTTCACTGATTTTCTGTTACGCACTTTTCTTATTTGCTATCTATCTGTTTGGCACAGAAGAAGCCAAATGAGAGCTCACTACCACCAAAGATACATTAAAAAGAGAAAAAGAAAGCAATAATTCAATAAAAAGTGACAGTGAGGTACACAGGGAAAATTCTTGGTTCTCACTTGTGGTCCACAGATCTGTGATGGTCCATGGAGCACTTTGAGGTGGTCTGAGAGCCATTTCTGTCACATTAGTAGTTTTAAAGCTCTGCCACTACTCAGTAGTTATAACCATATATCTGAAGCTTTTCACAGCAGTAATACTTAGTATGCTAGTACCCCAAGGCCCCAGCTTTAGGCTGTGTAGACACATTCAAACAATCTGGGAAAATTTTCCCTGTTTTGCTGTCCTGGTTGAGAAATTTGTCCACAACCATGTGTACATCAATCAAATGCTAAGGCCCTGAAAACTGGAGAGCTTGCAGTGCTGGCACTGTGTAGCTGGCAGGGAGGTGCGATGGGGAAAGGAGTGGAAATAGGAGGAAGCTTAGCATGCATTTCACCTGCCCGACAGCCTCCCTGGGCATTTATACACATGCTTGCGCTGTAGCACGGGGCATGCACCCGGCACTGTGGGGCATGCACCCGGCACTGTGGCGCATGCAATTGCATAAATGGTGAAATGTGCATCAGTGCTGAAAAAATAGCAGCAGTACGCTTTTGAACTAAAACATGTCAGAGGTTTTTTACTCTGGGAGAAAAAGTCTGAACAGCGGTGACTTTCCCAGGAGAGTGCCTATAGGAAGCTTTAGTTCACCCCAGGTTCTCGCCGTCCCCCTTCACACAAATAATAACAACATCACAACTACTGTAGTCCCAGACTCTGAGCTCTGGTTTGTTTGACAGGGTGTGGGATGGTGACCTGCTCTCGGAGTGCTTCTGTGCAGGGACCCTGTGTTGGCAGGGAGGCAGACTGCAGAGAGACACGGGAGCTTGTGATTTTAACTGACCAAGCATTGTGGATTTGGTGAGGACAGTTCAGCTTGCCAGACTCTCAGATTTTGTGACACTGACATATCGCACCTCTTGTTCAGAAGGAATGTCGCCAAAAAACGTTCTTACCCATGATGAGGTGCCCACTTCAGAAATGAATATTTAAGTCCTTCTTACCCCCTCCCCTCTTTCCCCTTTCAAAGCAAACATATAGGCTCAGTTTCTGACGCTCTTGCGATAGCCGCCCTCTGCCAGCGGCTCTCCCTGGTTGCAGTGTGGGTATTCATGGAAGACAGATGGTTTTGGCCTTTCATTTGGAAGGATGACGTCCATTAACGCTACAATGTTTCTGTTTTACTTTTTCACAGCTTTTATAACTGGGATAGAAATATCAGCACTTCAAATTCCAGCCCAAATTACCAAGTGATTGCAGAAAATGCCTGTGGATTGCTCTTCAAGAACAAATGTGACAGGAAAATAATCAATGTGGATCCTAAGGTAATTTTTTTCAATGTTTAAAGTTTCCTTTATGCAAGGCCACTGGATTCTAACTCTGTTGAAGTCCAGTTGCAAACTTCCTGTGTATAAGTACGAGTCTTCTATTTAATATTCACTCCTGCTCTCTAAGTAATAGTCTTTTATTATTAGCACAGCTCGCCTCTGCGCCCGGTGAAGAATAAAACTGACCAAGCCTCATTTATAACTGCAAGTGTCTAGCCTCTGCTTTTGTGAAGGAAGCTATGAAAAAGCCAATAGGACTATGCAGCAAGACCCCTTCTTCAGAAGGAAGCTGGAAGGAGAGGCTTACAGAGTCACGCTCTCACATACATGCTTGCTGGGTAATGTTCCCTGACCAGCCCCAAGCATGGTAGTGCAGGGGTGTAACTTGGAATTGAAGAAGTAGCAAAAAATTGTTTTGTAACTCTACTTAAACATCCTAAAATCTGGTCTGTCCACTAAAATATGCAGTCCCCTTTAGCTATTTATATGGCTATGGCAACTTCAAGAGAACCTCCCATCTTGTATTCTCCCCACATCTACCTCAATCTCGGCTTGGAAAAGCAACACATAAACCTCCCTGTCTTCTTGCCTTTCTATCCAGCACTTCAGCATCGCATGAGGAGATGAAAAGCAGCTTGGCCCAAACTCCTGCTTCTGCACTTAGTGAAAACTGCACAACTGCCTTCTCTCTGACTAATGCCTTCCTTCCTTGCCTGAGCCCATAGCCGGAAGGGCAGCTGTTGGGAGGAGCCTCAAACCCCTACAAGGCAGTCCCACACACCAGCTGTGGAGGCCCCAACTTGTCAGGGAAGGTCTACTTACTCTGTGAACCAAGGTACCCATTTCCCAGTTTCTCAGTCCATCTACCACCAAAGGCCTTCCATCCACCCAAGCCCCCTATAGTCAGAGACTGCAGGATCTGTCTGTTTCCAGTGCAGCTGACACAGGCCTCAGTCTCCAGCCTAATGCTGCTGCCTCCAGAGGAGTCTGAGTGACGTGCTGAGTCACAGCACACCAAATGGGACTGAATGGGTGTGCTTTAGTTAATGCACGCAAGTTAATGCACAATAAATCTAGTACCTCCATTGCGAGGTACTTGGGGAAAGTGCATTAGCTTGATTTAATGTACATTACCTAAAAAGCGTGGGGAACTTTTACGCATGCTCGGGGGGTGGGAGGTGCTTTAATTAGAGCAGCTCCAAGAGTCTCTCTAATTAAATCACCGGCGCATCTCGTGTATCAGTGTCCCCACGCTTGAAAATAGCGACGAGGGTGCTTGAACTAAAGTTTGTTTAATGAGCTTTAGCTCAAGCACCCCTGCTGCCATTTTTAAGTGCAGGGAGACTGATGCATGAGGTGTAGGAGGCTAATGGACCACAGCAATTGCCACACTCCAGCAGACTTGATTAGTTGAGTCTGCTCCAACACACTGGGATTCTAGCACATTGGAGCAGCTTCCATGCTTGCATATAGGTGCCCATGGATTTTAAGTGATGCTTAATGCGCAGTAGCCTATATTAATACACATTAACTAAATAGCACATTTTAGTGATGCTTTAATGTACATTAAAATAGGCTAATGTGCATTAAAATGCATGTGCAGACGCACCCAATGGGACATAGGTAGGAACTAAGAGATTCTAGAAGGGCTGGTAGATTTGGATATGGGATGACTAAAGGATTGGAGGAGTGACAGATTATGGAACAGATCAATTTAAGTGTGGGGAGGGTTATAGGGTATTTTGCCCAGAGAATATCACAAGAATGTGGCAATATGAAGAGTGACTCCTAGTTAAAATTGTAAGTAATGTATGACTTGGTTTTCTGGGTCCCAGTTGGTTCCCAGTTAAAAATTAAATTTTCATTTCTGAAGTGGGTACCTCATCGTGGGTAAGAACATTTTTTTGCGACATTCCTTCTGAACAAGAGGTGCAATATGTCAGTGTCATAAAATCTGAGAGTCTGGCAAGCTGAACTGTCATCACCAAATCCACAATGCTTGGTCAGTTAAAATCACAAACTCCCGTGTCTTTCTGCAGTCTGCCTCCCTGCCAACCCTGGGTAGCAGGGTCCCTGCACAGAAGCACTCCGAGAGCAGGGTTAGCATCAGTCACCATCCCACGCCCTGCAAACAAACCAGAGCTCAGAGTCCGGAACTACAGTAGTTGCGATGTTGTTATTATTTGTGTGACGACAATGAGAAGGTTAGCAGTTCAGCACCTCTGAAAGGCAGGGCATTCATTTCTGTACTTATACATGGTTTTCTGTACATGACTGCAAGTAGTTGAGCTTGAAATGTTGACCCAATTGAGCTGTCTGAAATCCAAAAGGTAAATCCAGGCAAATGCTTCCTGCTCTTGCATTATGTTTTATAGAGCCATAATACAAATGGATCTTACTTTAATTGTCTACGTAATACATAAAGTCAAATTGATTGATTGATACTGAATTTAGGCTACCTATCAAACAAAATATCTAATATGGAATAAAATCTGTGCATGTGTTTGTGTGTGTGTACATACATTCACACATGCTTAAAAATTACTACTTTGTGTGTACTTTGGCTTGCTGTTTTGCTTGTGTCAACAGAGAGCCATAAACAGCCCAATGCTAATAAAAGGTTCTGATTATACTGGAAAAAGTAAAGCACCTCATGTGGCCTGGCAAGCGTGCAACCGAAGGAAAGGGGGAGTCATAAGTGTCTCAAAATCCTCATGGAAAGAAACCCTGCCAAGGGATTGTGGCCTTGAAGACTAAAGTGATTCTGACTGTGTGAGGGTTAAACACCCGTTCAAATATAATTAATGTATTTAAACATACATGCAAAAGAAATGTGTCCATATGTGCTCCCTCTGGTGGATATGTATGTCCTGTGCATAGCAAAATGCCTTTGTTCAGGGCACAGAAGTATTTGCAATTAAACAAGAAAATACCGATGCTGGAGTAAAGCACTGGGAAAAGTGGGGGGGGATTTATTGTTATGAATGACAAAAATGTAACCAGGTGACATTGTTATAAACTATAGCTCATCAGTGAAAACAAATATCACTTGCATATTATCAACAGGACATATACATGCTCTGCTTTTTCCTAATACAAAGGTTTGCTAATTCTATTAAAGCTAATAAGATGTTTGGCAGCAGCTCCACTGGGAGAAGGATAGGGTTCCTTATTCTCTAAAACGGAAATGTTATTTAAAAATCATTCAGTGAAACATTTTTTTTTTTCCAAATCGAAATAAATGGAGGGGAAAAAATCATCCCAACTATCCAAAGTTGGATTTAGGATACATTAATTGCTACCTGTTCTCTCTTAGCGTGATGTTAAGACTGAACAGACAACTGTATTGCAAAGTTAAGGGTACAGACTTCCAAGGAGCCTAAGAGAATTAGGCACTGAAGGTCCAAAGCAATTGGGTGTTTCACTGCATTAGGCTGCAAGTTTCCCAATCAGAAGAGTATGACTTTATGTGCTTATACACAAAGCAGAGGGTGAGAGAACCTCTGACTCAGCAAACCTGGTCCAGTGATAAAAGGGAAAAAAATTCAGATTCCTGAGACCACTTTTGAAAATCACTGTTAAATCCCCAGTGGTGTCATAACATCAGAGAAAAGTAGGGCTGGAAGGAATCTCTGGAGGTTATCTAGTCCAACGCCCTGCCAGAAGTAGGATCATCCCTCCCCAAACCGTCCCATACAAATTCTTGTCTAACGTATTAGTAAAACTATGCTGTCAACCCTGCTACACAGACACAAGGCGTAACATGCCACAGGTAAAGCAGGGGAACATGGCAGCCAGTGCAAGGGTTTTTAAAGTACCAAGGAAAAGGGCCAAATTCCCAACTACAGAGAAAAGCAAAAACCCCCATAATCCATACCAGTCTGGTGCTATTTAAACCAGTCACGAAGATGGAACAGAAAAAGCAAACTTCTGACAGAGGTCTTGAACTCCAGCCGAGCGTACCAACATTGGCAGAACTGAAGTGACACAAATGTAAGTTCCTTCTTCTGTTTAAAAATGCTGCACAGGTTGCTTGTTTGGCCTTAGCTTTTTGCATGTATGATGGAGCGTGACTTCACAACCCTGAACCTGTGGGGTGCTGCTGAATCTCCATTGATTGCAGGGCCTGGATAAAACCTGACTTCCTTGTTTTAAAGCATAGTGCTCAAAGTTGTTCCAAGCAACCTCTTCAGCTTAGAGTCAGCTGGCCTAGAAAAGAAAAAGAGAGGCCAGAAGCAATGTCTACAGCTCATGTAGAAATACCCAAACTAATTTTTACCTAGCTAGCTCATGTACTACTAAGAGGAGCCACATTTGCCCAGAGCTGAGTGCAGACTCATTGCCTAAGCTTTTACTGTGCTTAAGTGGGTTTTGCACCATGCACTCTGAGTTCCACGCTGCTGCTGTCATATTGCTAGCAGTATCCCGACTACCTGAAATTAACTGAGATATGTCTACTCTAGCTGCAAGCTCAACAATGACTACAATGTAGACATACCAGTTAGTCTCTGTTCTTTCCTGAATCGTTTCTGGAGCAGGGCTGGTCTCCACTCCACCCTCCATGTCTAAGACCAAATTTTGCCTTTAGGTAATTCTAAATGCTTCTTCCAGGTTGCACTGAAATAACAGAGAAGAGAAATTGGCCCAAGGCCACCGCTGCTTATGCAAGAATCTTCTTTTCTGCAGCTCAGCTCATCTGGAATGTCCATAATCTCAGTGTCATCAACTCGCTATCTCATTTCAAATCTCAGCTGAGAAAAAAAAGTCTTCCTCATTGTCACCCTTTTATTTCTGATTTAATATACTAGTACTTGCCTAACTCCATGATTGTTACTTACTAGTGTAAAATATTTGAAAACTATGTGAAACAAAGATGTTACATGCTAGTCGGTTGTAGGTTCTCCAGTCTGAACCATAGTTGAAGGCTATTTAATTTGCCACATGTAATTGTTGGAACAGAATGGATTATAACCTTTATAAATAATGCTTTTCTGTAGTGGATTGATTATATAATTCTGCTCTGACTGACATTTTTAAGTTTGACATCTGAAGTCTTTAGAGTATGGATTGAGTATGACAAACACCCATGCTTTGGTTCCTCTCAAAACCAATATAAAGTAAGATGGGCAATAATTTGTTTGGGTTTGTACAGAACTACACAGAACTAGGATGATGGTTTCTTTGAAGTTCTTTCCATGAAAGATGGTTGCACATGAATAGCAACAGTATGAAATATCAAATTATATGCATTTTAAAATAAGTGCATTGGTTTGTTAGAAAGTCAAAAATGCATACTTAAAAATGTGTTTGGTTGCATTGAAATTGGGCCACTGGTCTAACTTCCTGCAGCTGTAGAACATCTGTAATGAATAACGAGATATTCTTTTTCAGCATGAAAGATATTCTTTTTCAGCACTTAAAGAGCCACACCCAGCTAATACTTTTGCTCACTTATGATAAAAAACAATATTCTATTAGTACTACCTCCATATGTACTATTTTGCATGTTGCAAAATATAATGTAGCATAAGGTACATGTATGAAAAGCTTCACAGGTTCTATCTGTCTTAGGTTCCAGTGCTGAAATCAAGAGGAGTTTTACCATTGGCTTCTATCAAACAAAGTTACATTAATCCTCCGTACTTTTTTTATGAGAGCCCTTCTTTTATTACTTGATTGTATGAGGAGTACTGACCACAAGATTTAGCAAGATAAATTAATACTCCCAAATGAAATTGCACTTATCATGGGCATTAATCTTCATTCAAGAAGCCCTACACCAATCCTAGCTAGATTTGGTGACTTCCATGTTTCAGAAGAATGAAGAAAAAGGCTATAGCAATTTTTCTCCTGTTGTTGTTTGGTTATCTATAACATCCTGTGTTTCAGGTTTACCCAGGAGACAACACAACTCGGACACCAATTGAAACAGATCTTTACCTCCAAGTAGTCATCTATGACCATGTCCTCAGAAGAAAGATCTAACAAGTTTATTGGATCATCCTTCGAACATCTGCTTACCAAGTTAGGCCACTGTAATTGTAAGAGAAATAAACACATTTGAACAGAACTTTACCAGGTGTGGGACTCGTCTTGTACTGTAATGGGAAGGGTAATTTTTGGTCTGCCTGAGAATCGGATTGCTCTGAACTCTGTGATGACTGCAGAATAGAAGACCCCACCCTGCTGTGCCTCTTTTTACCAATGGGTAAAAAATGGGTCTACCACATTGTAGACCCTAAATCACGGTCACTACTCATTCCAAATGTCCTGGGCCACGTGACACTGAAAAGGTGCCTGGAAGGAACGCATGAATTTGTGGCACAAATCTGCACACATCTATTCTGCACAAGCCAAAAAATGGGATGAGAAGAAGAGCATAAGAGAGTATTCATGAATAAGACGAATAACAGCAGAGAATTCAGAGTTCCTCTTGAAGCTTCCTATTGGGCAATGTGGCTTCTCTTTCTAAGGCTGGACGCACATGATATAAATGAGCCTATGTCATATGGAGTTGCCCTTTGGAAGGCTGCCCCCAAACTAGTCCCAAGAGGTCTCTCCTTGGAGAACAGTGGATATTTTCAGTGCTGTAGTGAGTAATTGAAGGGCACTTTTCTTCTCTTCCTGCTTTCACACAAGCTCTAATATCCTTTGTTATAGAAACTGCCTCTATGTACAAGGCTGCAAGTTTCAGCATCAGTTCAGTGGCTCAAGGAACTTTTATCTGTTTTTCTGCATATATAACACATCTGGTAGACACAACAGTGGACACCTCCATCTCGAATAATAAGTAGTCACTTGGTGAGTACAGAATAGAAGAGAGGGAAACCACTGAACTAAACAGCAAAAAAACAAAACAAAAACAGGTGGAAAGTAAAGAAAGATTATTAGGCAGACAAAGAAAACGATGAGATAGGAAGAAAACTAAAGGATGAAGTTCAGTGCAGCCAAATACAAGGTACGAGACTTAGGGAAGAATAGTTAGAACGACAAACACAGAATGAATAAATGGATGGTAGCACTGCTGAGAAGGATCTTGGGATGGTAGTGGATCTCAGACTCAACATAGTTAAGTAATATAATCCAGCTGCAAAAAAGGTGCATGCAGTTTTGGGCTGCATCAAT
This sequence comes from Caiman crocodilus, assembly GCA_030014935.1. Taxonomy (NCBI): domain Eukaryota; kingdom Metazoa; phylum Chordata; order Crocodylia; family Alligatoridae; genus Caiman; species Caiman crocodilus. The sequence goes on from JAGPOW010000229.1 coordinate 37,053,707, forward strand.
AGGGGCACTAGGTGTGAGAAATGCTATTCTGCTTGGCATGAGTTAGACCTCATCTAGAGTACAGTTCTGGATTTCCTACTTTAAACAGGATGTGGAGAAATTATAGAGGGTCCAAAAACAGGCAGCAAAAATGATAAAGGGTTTGGAAGGCAAGCCATATGAGAAATTGAGAAAAAACTAAGCAAGTTTGGCTTGCAGAAAAGGCAAATAATGAATTGTATCAGTCTTCCAGTATCTGAAGGGCTGCCATAAAGGAGAGGGAGAACAACTTGTCTTTCTCACTGCAGGCACTAGGACACATAGCAGTGCCTTGAAATCGAAGCATAGTAGGTTTGGATTGGCTATCAGGAATACCTTCTTCACTGTTACAACACTGAGGTAGTAAAAGAGACTGCATAGGGAAGTTGTGGGCTGTCCTGCATTGAAGATTCAAGAAGAGGTTAATTGAGCATTGCTTGGGGATGATTTGGGAGTAGGAATGGTTCCTGGATAAAAGGTTTTGCTCCTTTACTTAGGGTCAGACCAATAACCACAGGTGGGATTAAGAAGGAATTTTACCCTGTAGTCAAATGTGCATGGATTTTTTTGAGATTTTGCCTTCCTCTGTGGCATGGGTCACGATCCTCTGCCATGATCCTCTTGAGCATATTTCAGGGACGGCTTCCTGCCCTGACAATGAGAGGACACTGTTCTGCATCAACCTGTGGCAAGTTGAGATGTTGTTGATGTTTCACACATTACGCCTCATAATTGTGTAAGAGGGCTTTTCCTGAAGTTTTTAAAAAAAGGTTAGACAAACACTTGTCTCAGGTGGTTCAGGTAGAGTTGATCCTGCCTTGAGCAGAGTGTTGGACTAGATAGCAACCTTAGGTTTCATCCAGCCCTACTTTTCTATACATCTAGGTAATCAAAGACAGAAAATGACTGAGTGAAATTCCCCTGGCTCTGTTGAGTAGGAGGGCATATTCTCATAATGGTTTCTCGTGGCCATAAATCCATTAATCTGTAAAGGGCAAGACAAAGGAAAGAGAAAACATGACTAGGCTGGGGCTTATCACAGGGTGGGGTTTATCCATCAATCCGTCACAAACATTACCCTTTGAAAAAGGCTAGGAACCTCTGATTTAGCAGTTTATATAGTAAAAGGCCCTTTCCTAAGAAGAGAGGAAGTGTTCCAACAAGTACAAAGTGAAAGTTGTTACTTCAAAGCTGCAATAATTTGTGAGCGAGGCTGTTTTCTTTCCAGTAAAAAATTAAATACAATTTCCATATATAATAAAATGGCTTATAATAACATGCTTTTCTGGATAACACTTCATCCCAAAGCCCTATAAATGTTACAAGAGATAAGTAAATTTTATGCTATGATCCCTTCACTCACCACTGAAATGCAGCCAACTCTGGGATGAAACACTCCAGTGCATTGTAACATAACCATCTTAGAAATACACTATTGTGACACATTACAGATAACCAATATATGTAGTTATCATTATATTTATAGTTTTGTTTCAAAATCATTATTGGATTTTTTACTGGGTTATTATTATTGTTTTTCCCCCTAGTTTTGCAACATGACATACATCTGTTATGCTCTGCATCCTGAGACTTAGACATATAAACATAAACATTTTACAATACATTTTATCTGAAATGAGGGTTTTTTTGCAAAAAGGCTTTGTTGGTTTGTAATAAAAATAAGGCCTGATTCTCCCTCCACTCTTGCTAATGCAAATCAGAAGTAGCCTATTGAAGTCAGTAAAGTTACACTTATGCACTCATGCAAGTGACAGGTATTTCAACGTAATACACAAAGGGTGCATCTACATGTCAGCCTACATCACTGTACCAATGCACTATGTCTCCATGGTGATGTAGTGATCATGTGAATCTACACGTGACTGGTAGCTGCCTCAGCATAGTGGCATGCCCCCCCCCCCCATTTTAATATGCCACTAAGGTGAAGCAGTGGCTAAAACTAACCATGTGCCACATGCATGGCTCATTATTGGTGGCTAATGTGCCATGCTTTAGTACTTCCATGTGGGAAGTACTAAAACATGGTGCAGTAACAGCATCACCACAGGGCGACATGTATGTACACCCAAAATGTACATTTTATATCCATCTGCCTTTATTTAGATCTTTCTATATTTTTCTGAAGGTCTTTGGGACAAACACATAATCTGACTCATGATGCATGATTATCAAAAGAAGCTTAATGTTTGGTCCTGATTAAAGACCTAAAGTTTCCCTTCAAACAAATTAAAAACTGTTGATACCAAGGGAAACACAGATGTGTACAGACATCTCCCAAATTCAAATGATAGTTTTATACAGGCTGGTTATAGATGATGGGACTGGTTTATTTTCACATGTTTTCCCATATAGATTTTATCCTTTACCTTGGTCTCTCCACTTGTTTCCTTCCGTGGTCACTGTCCTGTCTTCTTGGGTTTGCCTGAGCCTTTTAGTTTGGGTCACCATCGCATCCACTTACATCTCTATTTGTGTTTGCCCAAGAACTATAGTCTGTACTGACCATGTGGTAAACTGTGAAGTGGAGAATGGGAGGGTTGACCTTGCCTTTTGTAGCATGCTGATACCTTGCAAGTGAAGAATGCTCTCTTCACAAGTACCCATCCCTGGCAAGGGCGATGGAGAAGTTAGGAAGGGGTGAGGTGACTCCTGGAAAAATGAGAAATATCCCAACAGTCTTTCAATTTCAGTGGTGCAACCCCAGCAAACCCATTTCTCTGTGCCAGGAAGCTTCCTACCCCTTTGGCTTCTTCACACTGTTTCATCATGTGCACACCTGAGGAAAACAGATTTTTCTGTTGATTTTTCTTGTTTTAAGATAGCATCCTGGGTTCCCATACACAGGACTCGGAGAAACTATTGTGCAAAAAGAAAGTCAGGGTCCAGTCATCCTGGAAGATGCACAAGCAGCGTTCCTATTGACCATGATGGAGTATCGTGCACACATCTCTCAAGGTAAAAAGGCTTTAGGGTTTTTTTGTAGGCTGGTTTATAGGTAGAAGCCTCTGGTCATACTTGTTAGCCAGTCTGAGCAGTAGCCCCCTTTTCTGAGGCACATGGGCTCTCAAGTATCCCCACGATGAAGGTTTCTTCTCCACCAGATTCTCATGGAGGCAGAGAAAGACCTTCCAGAGGGGCTTAGAGGAAAGTCCATATAATGCCAAAAAAGGCGGTGAGGCAAGTCTCCTACCTGGATTTGGCCAAAGCAAGACCTGGAAACAGCAAGATAAGTGAATTTTCTTTTGCACTGTTTTCTACTATACTTCCCACCAAAGGCAAATGTGTACTCCAGTGGACAGCAAGCACTGCAAAAGCACTGCACTTTTGCAAACCTGCAAAAGGGAATGCAGGTTTTGAGCCTCTCCTGAAAGGTATGACATTTTTCCTTTTCAAGGTAGAAAAGAGAACATCCCCCACCCCCGATGCAGATAATGGAAACTGGCAGATAAGACGTTTGTGAGGGAGAAAATGAACAAAGGTAATTTTAATTGATATGTTTCTGGTCTAATCAGATCTTAAAGTCAGAACAAATC
>JAGPOW010000229.1:37062831-37073994 GCA_030014935.1 Caiman crocodilus
CAGCGGACCAGACTTGATGATCTTAAATGTCCCTTCTGGTCCATGACTCTATGACTGGCAGTTATTGAGTGGGAGAGTTGCTTATACATTGATAGGGCTAGGGCTGCATGAAGCTTTGGGTGGTAATTCGATTTGGAGGAGATTCAGCCCAGTTCGGTGGTCAACTCTCCAAATCTGAATCAAATCAGGGAACCAATTAAAAGGTCCAAATTGATTCAAAGCTCTCTGAATCAATTCAGAAAAGATTCAGCGAGCTTCGGTGATTTGGACAGTCCCCACCTGCTGCAGCAGGGACGCAGACTCTGAGCTGGGAGTGGGGAGGAGGGGGTAGAAAGCGGGGGGGGTGGAGAATCACGGGGGGACCCCCACCAGGCCCTGTTCTCTGCCTGCTCCCCCAGCCCCCCTCACCCCTGCCCCCCATGGCTGCCCTGCCTGCCCCAGTTTCCAGCCCTTTAAAAAAAAAAACCCTACTCACCAGCTGCTGCCTGGTGGGGGGGCAAGCCCTGCTGCCTCCCAGTGCCCCATGCCACATGGGAGGCTCTGACATGAGGCCCCCGACCTTCCCTGCTGTCCCAGCCCCCACCCCACATGGTTGCCCTGCCTGCCCTAGCTCCGACCCTTTAACAAAAAACCCCCAAACCTCCTCCCCTAGACTTACCAGCTCCTGCAGCAGCCGTGGGACCTCCGGGGGCTCATGCAGAGTCCTCCATGCAGCGCGAGATTGCCCCACACTGGGCAGGAGCTAGTGAGCGGGGCCTGGAGCAGGTGGAGCAGCCATGGCGGGGGGTGCTGGGAGAGTGGGGGCTCGGGTGGGCTCATGGCAGAGCCTCCCACATGGCATGGGGCAGTGGGGGCAGCGGTGATTGCCCCCCCCGCCCAGCAGCACCTGGTGAATGTGGGGGGATGGGCCAAAGAGCTGGGAACTGGGCTGGGCAGGACAGCCATTGAGAGGGCAAGGGAGAGGCCCGTGCGATTCGGAAACGCCACCGATTCGGCAGCAGCTGCATCTCTGAATCAGATTTGGCCAAATCAATTCAGGACAGTGATTCGACCCAAATCGAGTCACTGCTCCCAGAATTGGCTGAATCTGAATCCAAAGCAAATACTAGCCACTTTGCAGAGGCCTAGATAGGGCTAGGTTACATTAATTTAATTATGCAAAAAGACACTTATTCTCTTTTCCCCAATAAGGAGCATGTTTGTGATTTGCTTTTCTCCCTGACTTCTGAGTGGTTTTGCAAGGGGAAGAAATGCCCTTAAGGATACCAGGAGGGTGTATCAAATGTTAAATTCTTAATCGCTCAGAGATTTTGCATTGAGGCTCCAACCAACTGTTTAGGTATTTTGAAAGAGACTGCTTAAAGTGAATTAAGGTTGGGTGCATCTACACATGTGCATTACTGCGGGGTTGACTCATTAACCTGCACTAAAGTGTCACCATTTACACATGCGGCAGTATTATTAATTAACTTCACTGTAAGATAATCCTGTTGGAGACTGTACTGTCTTACGGCGAAGTGCTTAACTCTGTGGACACACACGCGTAGATGATGACCGGGGCTGGCTGGGGGACAAGAGTGCTAAAGAGCGGGGGCTGCCTGCTGACTAGCCCCACACTTGAGCACTCTCATGCCCCAGCTAATCCCTCTGTTGGCCAACACCCAGAGCCTGGGACCGACCCGTCCTCATGCCCTGTGCCAGCTCAGTTTTGTTTCACCCTGGCTAAAACTTCTTGTGGGGACAGCACTATCATACGGCAGAGTCATTTACAGCACAGAAAAACAAGCATGTGGAGGGTGCCTGGGACGGCAGCAGCTAGAGCCAGGGCAGAGCAGCCCTGGGCGGGCAGCCGGCTTCGGGGGTCAGCCACACAGCTCCGCAGTTTTAACACTCTTGTGCCCCAGCCAGTCCCGATGCCACCGATTAATTTTTAGGGACCCCACGGGCTGGATAGACTGGCCTGGGGGCCACATCTGGCCCATGGGCCGCAGTTTGCCCACCCCTGGCTTAGAACGTGTCTGGGCAATGCACAAGTGACACAAAAGCAAATGAGGAACATGAATGGCCCTACCCTGAAAGTAACTCTAGGTGGGTAGCCCGCACCACTGCCTCCAAGAAGAACACAATATAACTCACCTGAGAGGAAGAAAACTCAGGTTGTTGGCTACCTAGCCAGGATTTCATTTGAGATATTCTGAACTATAGGTGCTGAGTCTGTGGGTGCTCTGTCTCCCTCTCCCTACCACCCCCCCATTACTTCAGCCCTGCTCTGCAGCATCTGTAAAGATGGGGTGCTTCAGTGGGGCTTTTGGGGGCTTTTAGCCAAAGCTGATTCAATCAATGATTAGATAAAAGGTCCTACTAAAGCCCCACTAAAGCATTTGATCTTTGCAGATGCTGCAGAGCCAGGCTGAAGTAACTCACTGCCTCTTCTGAGTATGTGTGGGGCTCAGTACCACTTTATACCATTTTGGGGAGTAGGAGGATGATGCCTGCAAGCACCCACTGGGAAAAACCAAAGCCGGCACTTATGCTTTGAACCCAAAGACTTATGCTTTGAACCCAGTTTTGAACCCAAAGACTTATGCTTTGAACCCAGTTTAGCCTCAGAGAGACACACGGAGGCTGACTACACTTGTGTTCTTGCAGTTGCTTTTCTGTGAAAGATCATTATGGCATAATTTAACCCTTTTGCATGTTTCCTGTTTATTCCGATTGTAAAAACAGTAATATAATATTCGCAGCTTTCTCATATTTTATAATGGCAAAGTTGAAGTGTTGTTGTAGTCATGAATGTCCACTTTTGGTTTCACACCACAGCTTGGTTTTATGCCTCATTTGGTGTCACTCTGTCACTAACCAGATTGCCTAATCTACTGCACTTGTTATGTCTTGTAATGCCTCCTGATAACTACTAGTTCACAGGCCTCCTCCATCCCTCCAAGCAAACTCCTTACATTTACATGGAGACTTCTCTCAGCTATTTAGCTCAGCTTCTGTTACTTACCTCTACGTATGAGCAGAATTGGGGCCTCTGTTTTTTAGCTTTGCATGCTTCTGGGGCTGTCATGTGCAATGACTTGTGCATTACCTTAGACCTGCTTCTTCCATTTGTGGCCAAATGATACGTACTCTGTGCAGCAAGACAGATGAGTTTATTTAGCTATTCCAAAGAAGCAGTTCAGGAAGTTGGACTCAACTCTGAGACCTGAAGCTGGTCAGTGTATCATAGTGACGTGTTTGTCTTGTTTTTATAAACACAGGAAAGGTGGGTAAGCATTTATTCCACTCTGTTGCTTTGATTATGCTTTTGAGTTGCTGAATTTGGCAAACCAAAGCAGTGATGTTTTATTTATTCAGAGAAAAAAAGAATGCCACTAGTAGTCATCTCTATTAAAAATTAAAAGTATGTATGGAACTGCCACCAAGCTCCGACTAGACCTTGCAGCACACTAGTCATTTTTACTGCTCTTGCATCAGCACCAGCAACTCACACCTTAACTCTTTGTTTCCTTCAAATGACCTGGTTTGACCTCGTCAACTGAAGCCTTCCAGGACCTCTAAGACCATGATTGGATTTGGTACCAGATCCTTGAAAATATTTGGGTGCCCAGTTCCCATTGATATCTCTAGTGGCATACAAGGGTTCAGATCCACTGCTCATTTCTGCCTGTCGTAATGATGGGCCAGTCACATTTGTGACTGACACCTTATTGCATTTAAAGGATCAGAAACTTACCTGGTGCATGTAAGCTGAGCTGAAGTCAATAGAGTTACATCGATTTGTAGTGGGCAGGGATCTGATCCAGCTATCTGGCATGATTTACACCACCCTAATAGCGTACTGTGACACTGAGCTATACATTTGGAAACCTATCCTGATTAAGTGTTATGGCTAATAGGGAAAATTATGCTGAATGAGAACAAGATTAGGCCCTTTCTGCCCACTTTAAATGAAGAATACCGCTAGGCAGTATATGTTGACTTTTAAAGTGCACCTTCTTTTTTCATAGCTTGGGGCCACTCCTTGAGACTGTTCCTGAGGCGTGAGTCTACTGTTGTATCAGGAAAAAATCTCTCACTGGTTCTCATGAGAATTTTACCTTCAGCAGATGGGAGGGAAAAAAAGAGGGCTAGACCCTTTGCTGAAGTGAAATAATGTCAAGAATTGAAGTCAAGGGGACTGGGATCATTTATGTTGGCTGAAGCTTTGGCTCTGAGTAGAGACCTGGCTGTCAGGTTTGACCCTCTACTGATAAAATAAAAGGAACAGGCTTGCTGGAGTGAAATAACAGGACTTCGTTCTGAGAAGTAGCTAAGGTGCATTGATTGGTTTCCATGTCAATCTGTTCTTTCAGTGCCCTGCTCCCCATCCACTCCCATGGCACACCTGTCTAGGAATCAGGCACAATTTGGCTCATCCTGACACCAAGAGATGGGCTTTGTTACAGCCAGCTGCTATTAGCCATTGCTAAGTAGTGACCTTTGGGTTTTGTCCAGTCTGCAGATAGGGGTTACCTTCTCCAAATTCTGGCCCTGATTCATCCTCCTATACACGTGCTAGAGAGGATTTATTTCCAGGGGTCCTAAGTGGAACTCCTAAATGAACCTCTTTGGCTTACACGGGCTGTACATTTGTCTCAGTCCTCTGCGTATTTTCTTTTTTTTATATATAATAGCTAAGAACTAAATGAAAAACCAGCTGAGACTGCTGCCCCAATCGGAAATTAGCACCTCTTTGTTCATGGAAGGAAGCACATGCCAACATATTGAAGTGGCTAGGCTCCTTATGAAATGACTAGAGCAATTATGCTGTTCAACCTATTGCTGTCAATGGGCACTTAGTGTCCAGCCTATGGCAGAGCTCTCACTGACTCTTGGGAGACAGACAGAGGCTACAGTTTGCATTAGAAAAGCCTAAGGGGTGACACTTCAATTCTGGAAGTAGCTCCAGGATTGAAATATCCACAGAGAACCAAACCACATTTTCTTTCCAGGGCCCTTATTACCATTTGTAAAACACTGTTGAAGAAATCGAGCTGAAAAGGTGACCACAAGACATTTTTATATAGGGACCTATTATGAATTTAAACCAAGCAACCACACTTTATCCAAACCCAAATATTTTATTTTAAAGGAACTTATTTTCTCACTTTGCCAGGTCTCCATGCTTCTCTCTCTCCTTCCCCCCGCCGCCTTTTAATGTGCCCTTATCTTAGTAATAAACACTGAAAGAAAAAACCTAAACCACAGTTGCCATGATAGAAAAGTGGTCCATCTGCCAGCCAGCCAAAGATGGTTATGTACTGTACAGAGTATTCATGATGAATGTTCAGCTATTCATAGACATTTCTTTCCCCCACAAACTGTGAATTGCAACCTGGTTCTAGACCTGGGTGTGCTGCTGTCTATTCACGAGTATTTAAAAAATGGATGCTAAACTTGAGTGCTTTCAATGTAATGTATCCAAATTGTGACACCTTCTACGGAAAGGTACCAAGAACACCAGGCTTAATAACCAATCTCTCTTCTCTGAAACTATTCTCTAACAAAAAGGCCAGATTCCTCCCTGCGTAACTCTCCCAGCATCACTGGAAATGCAGTAGGGCAGTGTTGGCCCTGAAGGTATAAAGATTATGTACTGAAACTGAAGCTTTAATCTGCTCCCCATTTAAAGGAGAGATTTTTCAAGGCAGCCAAGGTGTTTAAGAATAAACGTCCCAGGCACTTTCAAAAGAGACTTGAGGTTTTAAATCAATTAGGTATTTTGGAAACTCTCCTACTAGTTGATAGCAAAATGCCTAGTGGTTTCAATCACATTTTAGAGTCAGGGTTTCAAAACAAGACATTTTGGTCTTTTTGGTACCAAAAAGGGTGATGACAGAGTAATACCCCAAGAACTGGCAGACACTGTACTCATGGAAAGCAGTCACTATTTCTGTGCGTTAGTTACACTCAGCTTGAGGAGAGGAGGAACATTAACATTAGGATTGTAAATGAGAGTCTGCCAACTGCCCTTGTCCCCCTGCTTGCCCCCATTCTCATCCTGACATTATAAGAGCTGCCTTAACAGAAGACCATGCTTGCCTTGTATATTACAATGACCTACGATATTTTCTGTAAAGAATAAGGATAAATGTATGTAAAAATAAGTTAAACAGAGTACAATTATCAGTACGGGTAAGAAATCGCTATCACAAAGTCACATTAATTTGCAGTAAGGTTGGATTCTTCCTGCCAAAATTTTACCTATATAGTAGGTCATAACCAATAAACCCTACTTTTGAGATTTACTTAAGCAGAAGCCCTTAGAGCTGGAGGGATTAGCTAGAGGCTATTGGCCCACTCCACACACTCTAGTTCACTGCCTGGGATAAAGTTCAGACCAGCAGTGGCTTGAAGTCACTGTCAACTGTGCAGCATCCTATGTAGAACAGATCGATGACCTCATACCACCACAAGACCATGCCACAAAGAATTACCACGACAGTTAGTAGAGTACAACCTCATTATAACAAATCCTGCTTATAACATCTCCCCCACCACCACCTTTTGACAGTCCCCATAGCAGGAACTGATTTTATTATTGTGATGCTGCATATTAACTAACCCTATGATGGTGGGTTCATAGCATGAACTAGCTGACACAGTAGGCAGTAGCCTACAAAAGCTCATGCCCCTCTGACCAAGTCTATAAGGTGCCATCCTGCCCTTCCTTCTGCCTACTATAGTGAACACCCTCTTCTAATGAACTTTTCTCCCAGTCCCACTGGGAATTACGATAATGAGGTCATACTGTCTTCACCAGTTGCTTGTTGACAGTCCCAGCAGAGAATCCATAGGAATTAAGCCTTCTCAAACGCTGCATGTCAATGTGTGTTCTGTCTGCGTACACCAGACTTAGCCCAATAATTATTGTTTGGGGACTTAGCGTGCAAACAACACAGAATTACAAGCTATGGGCCTTTTACAGTCAATTGAAGGCAATGTTAAAAACTTCCTCTTTGATTCAGGAGAAATAGAACTAGAATTTATGCATATGCACAGTGAGAGACACTTCATCTCCTGACACCTGGAGTACAGATTACACCTACTATTAGATTGCTACACCAGAACGGTATACAAATTAAGGATGGGTTGTGCCGAACAACACTATTACAGAGTCTTGCAAACTGCTCTGCTCAGGCAGTAAAAGGTGGCTGGAATTCGATCAAATTTATATGGCCAGCAGAGGAGTCACCCTTTGAATGGAATTCACTGCTGATATGAAGGTGACGGAGGCAGCTTCTGTGTCTTTCGCCGTAGCCCTAATCTAACATCTTCCCTGGGCTGCTAGGATAGTTCCTGGAACTTCCATTCGCTTGTGACAGCTCCACTCGACTCAGATGTAATCCAGATGGCCAAAATTCAGTCCAGTAGCTATTTCGCTAGAACTCAGCAGCAGTCCACAACCAAACATGTAAAAGCAATAACAGATACGGTAAACAATAGAAAAATAAAACTGTTTCTTCACAAAACTGTTCAACAACTATTTGTTAGATTGATTTTTCAGACAAGGAGACCCCTAGCCAATGTATTGTGCATTAGAATTGGTATGGTCTATTAAGGATCAATCTGTCTATATGAATAAAATGTATTCTATTGCCACTAATTTCATGGCATTATCCTTTGTCCTTTATTTTCCTCATTGAAATCCATTGAAGTAGCAGCAAAAAGGCTACGGATTCATGCTCTGATGCTGCCAACTGCGTCAGCCAATTGTGCTGACAGCTTAGGCATGGTGAACAAAACAGGCAGACTGATACTTCGTTCTCCCATTTCCTTCTCCAGCTTTACCAGTTTTCAAAACCATTGCTGAACTGTCTCTTTTAAGCAACCCATACAAGCACTAGGATCGTACAAACAGCTGGAACCTGACGTTGGCTAAAAGGACCTGCCTTCTACCTGGTCTTTGGTTTGTGCTACACAGAAGCTTAAAAAAACCCAAAGGGCTATGCTAGCACAAAGCGTACTAGCACAAAGCTACTTGGTAATATCCATCATGGATGATGAATATGCTTCAGTAATTAATGGCATTTCGAGATGCACAGCAAGGTTTTCCCAGTGCTGCTGGCTTCTGTAAAGTTCATTTATTGAAGAGCCAGAAAACATTCTTCTCCCAAAACCATTTACCATTGCACAAGATGGCAGCACGGCGATACGACCTAGGAAGGGCTTGATTCTCACCTTGCAGATATACGACAGGAGTTGCTCTCTTCAGGGTTGGTGTGGTCGGGATAAACTCTAAGTTCCTTAGGGAAGTCACTAGCTTTTCATTTTGATTATACAGCACTCAGCAAAGACACTGGGTACACCTGCACCACAAGTGAGAGAATAATGCCTCAGTGTCTTGTCAGAATCAGGCACAGAAAGAGGGTATCTATATCCAGGTATAAGTCGTACACAGCTTGAATAGGAAGTGCACAATCAAGCCCTGAAATGTTTAAACTTCCTTCTCGTTTGCAAATGACACAACTCTAAAAGCATTTTTCTTTCTTCCTCTTTCCTCCTCTTCTTTCTTCCTTTCCTTGCCACACCTCATATTTAGCCTGTTGCTTGTTTGATATATTTCAGTTACTGATCTTTTGGTCTCCCAAGACTAAATTCTGTTTTACACAGTAATCATTAAATGTCTGGCATCTATCAAAATCTTGGCTTAAAGGAACAGAACTGAGGAGGAATTCTCTTTCACTTATGTAGCCCTGTATTTTTCCTGTATTCAGCATAGGTTCTGAGTACTGAAATTATTCATCCAGAGTGGGTTCCCTTCAGAATCGCACAACTCAACCTGTCACTTTCAACGGGCAGTACTTACAGCACCTCTGCGCTTGGACCTTCAGCTCCCTAGGGTGAGGGTCTGGCTCTCCAGCATTTCAGTGGGAAATCTTAACCTGTACTAAGACCCTCCACTTGAAGCATATATATATGTATATATATATATACACACACACACACACCTCTATGCACAAAGCAGGACTCTGACCGGAACATAGACATGTGACAGCACAAAACAGTTCCTGCTTTTCCTCTACAAATAGTGACTATAGTACTTTCAGGCCTAGCTTCTAGCCTGTCCCCCCTTCCCAGTCTCAGAGATGTTGAACTCATGCTTTTTATGTCCAAACAACAATGTCTGGAAAGACAAGGCTGTAAGCATCATCAGTCAACCACCACCACTTCCACTGCCCAGTCTTGAGGCTAGCCATTGGGACAGCCAAGAATGTAAGTCATGGAACCAGAAGGAAAGCAAGTATAGGAGGGAGGCTAACTTTATGGTCCGGGGAGGAAGGCTTTACCCTGAAAGTGTTCATACATTGTACTCAGTGACTCTCTTGTACCAAATGCATCTTAATGTATGCCTGCAGTAATGTCACCGCACTAGTTTGGAGTGCACATGAGTTACAAGGGAGAAGATCTGACCCAATTAAGTTGCATTAATTTAAATGTTACAGGACTCTGGCCTGCAGTATACACAGTGGACTGAAAGCAAGTGGAGCACCAGCCCTTAGTATGTCCACCGTTGGATGTAAGTTGGATGTGTGATGTCACAGGAGAAATGAGATTTCAGGCAAGACTTAACAGAGGAGTGGGTTTGTACAAGCAGCTGTAAAATGCTGATGCACGCACAGGTAGAAACCTTTTTTTTTTTTTTTGCTGTCAAAAAAAAGCACTTCTAACTTTTTGTGCGTTGTTATATTTGTGTGTTTAAATCCTCAACATTATTGTGAAATGAGGTCCTAATGCTTGTAGTGAACAATCTGGTTTAAGAGACATTGTAGCCAGATGTGATGCTAGGCACATCACCCCCTTAAATGAGGTGCCACTGGATGCAGAAACTACTGTGCCTTAGCCCCGTGCCTGGGAGAACCTTTGACATTTTGATTTTTAGTGATGGAATTTATACACCGTGTGTGTGTGTGTGTGTGTGTGTGTGTGTGTGTTCACACAAACACATAAGAGTATTTTTTTTTTTAAGATATGTCTAATGCAGTGGTGCTTAACACTTTGACTCTGCAAGCCAGACAGATGAATGACATGCGGCTGGTCTGTGGGTCAAACTGGATCCCAAACGCTGAGAGCAGGCTCTGGGTCCCCATGCTGCCTCCACCCAGCCCCATACACCAGGACCATGCTCTCGGACCCCCTTGCCCCCTCCACCTGACCCTGCATGCTGGGATCAGGACCCCTGCTGCCCTGCCAAATCGAGCACACAGGGCCACAGCCCTCTGGGTTGCCCACGAATCCAGGGGAATCGTATGAGCTGGATAACAGTGCCAGGGGCCAGATGTGGTTTGCAAGCTGGGAGTTGAACAGCCCTAGTCTAACACAGTGCTTTACAAACTTTTTTGGACCAACAAACCACAGTCAACCCTCAAATTCCTTTTGGACCACATTCAACCCTCAAATTTCCTTGCAGAGAAACACCTCCCCATATCATCAAACTGTTGATTAAAAGCACTGCAAAGGCCCCAGGGCTCAGTGCAATCTCTGGATACCCAGGAGTCCACAAACCACAGTCAAGGATCCCCTGGTTTAGGGATTGTTTTCGGGTGCTTCAGTAAGTGCCACTCCTATGAACACCAGATGCTTTCAACATTGCTTGTTTTAGGCATGCAAAACAAAGAGCTTTTGAAGCTCTTGTCTTTCTTTTTCCCTCACACATGCTTGCTCCTTTTTCTCATGATGAGTGGTGATGGCTGCTACATCCATAGCTAATTGTAGCTAAGAGATGGAATCATTAAAAGCACACAGCATGGATGCAGCATCCAAATGCCTGGAAGCTGGGGGTCGGGTTCCCTTCTACAAATCATGTCTAGTATGTGCCTACAATGGAACGACCCGTAGCATGGGCATGACGGGCTGCCAAAGGATATGCATGCTAGCGTGTAGTCTGCCTGCATGGCAGCAATACTGTGGCTTTTGTGACGCATTACATATATGGTGCAATTAACTGGTGAACTGGGACACCTTGCGCTGCTGGGGGAAGGGGAGGTGATGTGTGTGTGTGTGTGTGTGTGTGTGTGTGTGTGTGTGTGTGTGTGTGGGCACAGCCACCCGAGCGCCGGGAGGAACGGCCGTGCCCCCCAACACACACACACACACACACACACACACACACACACA